>PVIU01008487.1:0-62500 GCA_004026605.1 Ondatra zibethicus
TTACACCTGTCAGAATGGCCAAAATCAAAAACACCAAGGATTCCCTATGCTGGAGAGGATGTGGAGTAAGGGGAACTCTCATCCATTGCTGGTGGGAATGCAAACTTGTGCAACCACTTTGGAAATCAGTGTGGCGGTTTCTCAGGAAATTGGGAATCAACCTACCTCAGGATCCAGCAATACCACTCTTGGGAATAAATTAATAAATCTTAAAAAGAAAAGAAGCAGCAGCCGGGCGGTGGTGGCGCACGCCTTTAATCCCAGCACTTGGCAGGCAGAGGCAGGTGGATTTCTTTGAATTGGAGGTGAGCCTGGTCTACAAGAGCTAGTTCTAGGATAGGTCCCAAAGCTACAGAGGAACCCTGTCTTGAAAAACAAACAAACAAACAAACAAAAAAGCAAGGGTTATAGCTGGAAAACTGATAACAATATATGCATTATGCAAAGTAAATCAGATTCCTAAATTTTCTAAGATGGAAAAATGCCTTACTAGCAAAATCAAATTGAATAATAGTCTGTAAATTATAATTCTAATTAAAGTTTACATTTTTTAAAAGTTTGGAAACAAACATATGCTCAACTCCTAAGTGCTTGCCATTGAGGGTAGTCTAACATATTTAACTTGATAAAAATGAGACACGTTGAACTTTAAAATGAAAACAAAGCAAACCCCAAAGCTTTCTTTACTGTCACTCAAAAGGAAGGAATAAGGAAAAACAGGACACAATAACAGACCCTGAAGAAGTGGGCCTGCCTGTGAAAGCCACAAAGGACTGCTTCCACGTTTGTCACACCTCATGCCAGACTCAAAAGGATTAATGAGAGCAACTTGAACAAAAACTGGGGTCCATTATGACATTTCGATGTATGGAATATGTGTGTGTGTGTGTGTGTGAACCTTAATCATATTTCCCCCACACTGTTTGCTGTTACTCCCCTAAATATGAGATTTCTAATTTAAGATTCCACAAGGACCTTAGAATGTGTGTACGATGGAGTGCTGTATCAGGTGCTAAAATAAGGAACAGGAAAAAAGAAAAAGAGTTGCCATGGTCATAGTGTCTCTTCTTAGCAACAAAACCCTAACTAAGACACTGGCTGTTAAAGACATTGTAAGACACCGGCTGTTAAAGACATTGTACACAATGTGTTTTGTGTTGTCAACTTGATTCATACAGGAGGGAACCTCAACTGAAGAAAAGCTTCTGACAAAATGGCCTGTGGCTGTTGTCTGTGTGGCATTTTCTTGACTGTTAATTGGTGGAGGAGATTTCAGGCCCCTGTTGGAGGTAGTTACCATTCCTACTCGGGTGGGTCCTGAGTGTGTAAGAAAAGCAGCTAACTGTGAGAGAGACTTCATGCAGGCCAGGAAGCAGCATTCCTCTGTTGGTTTCTGTTTCAAGCTCCTGCCTTGAATTCCTATCTCATTTCCCCCCAATGATGGACTATAAAGTTTAAGATGGAATAAAACCTTTCCTTCCCAGGTTGCTTTCAGTCATGGTGTTTATGAAAGCAACCAAAACCAAACTAGAACAGCCTCACTCAAACCATGTTTTGATAATGACATATCAAAGGGGGACAGAGGAAAGCAGAAGAGTAAATCAGATGCAAATATTTAAACATATGTCCATGTGATGTGTCTGTGTATGGGCTATGTTCATGTACGCATATGTACCCTAGGAGGCCAAGAAAGGGCATCAGATTCCCTGGAACTGGAATTACAGGTGGCTGTGAGCACCAGATGTGGAGCTGGGAACCAAACTCGGGCCTCCTGCAAGAGCGGTGAGCACGCTTACCCACGGAGTCGCTTCTCCTCTCCAGCCCCGCACTGAATATAATTAAAGTATGACTGACCTTAAGTTGATAGCCATTTTGCTTAGTAAACAATACACAAAGTTCATTATATTATTCTATCTACTTTGTTATAACTTGGAATTTCTTATACTGAATAAAAACTAAAATATCGATAAATGGAAGCTACAAATATACAATTCTGATGTAAGAGATAGAAAACAAGGTTCTTGCTTTTATTCACCTACTTATTTTTGTGGGTGGGGCTCTGGACTGTACATTCAGAGAATGTTCTGAGATCTAAGCAAAACTGTGAATTCCTGCTTCAGGAAAGAGAACTAGGGCTCGGGGCGCGGTTCCCTCGCATGCAAAAGTCACTGGCTTTGATCTGGCACAGAGTGGAAGAGATGGGCCAATACAGTGGACCGGCTTAAAGAGAGCTCTGGCCTATACAACGTATATTTTTAGAAGAGTTACTTCTCTGTCACCTCAAACTCCTTGTTTGTGGACAATGGAGGTATCTATGATGAAAGGTTTTTTAGTTTTTGTTTGTTTGTTTTTGAGACAGTGGTCTCAACTGTGAAGCCTAGTTGGCCTGAAACTCAGTGTGTTGACTAGGTTGACCTTGAATCAGAAATCCTCCATTTTTACTTCTCTAGTGCTGGGATCAAAGGCATGTTGCCAGGGCACCCAACTGTCAAGAGATTTTTTATTTTTAACATAGTAAATAACACACAAGGTCTTAGAACAGTGACTGGCACATATGCTTTATGTTAGCTGCTACAATTATTTAAGTTCTTGACAACTCAGGAAGTATTTTTATTCTATGCATAATAATTATTAGTGATCTATTATTAGAAATATTGTTGAATAAAATGCTAAGGATTAAAAGAAAATAACTCTCAAAAGTTTCAAGGGAATCAAAATTATAGATAAACAAAACAAAGCTACAGAATTACCAGTGTAACATATGAGACAGTAATAAATGTTACTGCAAATTCTTAAACTTGGTTAAAAAAAATTGGGGGGAAAAAGGGGGCTGCAGAGATGGCTTAATAAGAGCACCGGCTCTTCTTCTAGAGGTCATGAGTTCGATTCCCAGCAACCACATGGTGACTCACCACCACCTATAGTGGGATCTTATGGCTTCTTCTGGCATAAAGGCATACATGCAAACAGAGCACATTAAATAAATAAATAAATCTTTAAAAAAATTTGGGTCAGGCATGGGATGCATACCTTTAATCCCAGCACTCAAGAGGCAGTGGTAGGCAGATCGCTGAGGTGAAGGCCAGCTTGGTCTACAGAGACAATTCCAGTATAGGCAGGCTACACAGAGAAACCCTGTCCTGAGCCCTCCCAAACTCTCCTCAAAAACTGGAAAAAAGTTATGAAGATATTACAAAGTGTATGTCTAAAACTTAGATTAAGGCAGCTGTTATTGAAAAGACTAAATTCCCGGGGCTGGAGAGATGGCTCAGAGGTTAAGAGCATTGCCTGTTCTTCCAGAGGTCCTGAGTTCAATTCCCAGCAACCACATGGTGGCTCACAATCATCTGTAATTCGATCTGGTCCCCTCTTCTGGCCTGCAGATAGAACACTATATAAATAATAAATAAATAAAATTAAAAAAATAGGACTAAATTCCCTAAGGCAAAACTCAAAACTGTATTATAGTAGCTCTACACTGAAAATGGCTATTTAAATTAATTCAAAATTTATTTTCCTACTTTCTGGGAAAGACAGAAATTAGACCTATTCTATGTTACAATAAAATGTGGGCTCAGGATACTAGAGAGACCGCTCTGGCAGAAGACTTGCGTTTCGTTCCTGGCACCCATGTCAAATGGCTCATAACCACCTCTAACTCCAGCTCTAGAGGATCTGTCTCCTGTGGCCTCCTCAGGAACCTGCAGTACACAGTTAAAAAGAATCTTCTTTAAAATGTTGGTCTAGTTATTTTATGAAGAAAGCTGAGACCAATTATCCTCCAGAATGGCCTTTATTCAGAGAGAACGTCTCATGATCACAGGATCTCATGACCAGTCCTTAACGTCAGGAGTAATTAGGAGACGGAGCATCAGAGACAAATGGCAGGGTCTTGGAGGAGAGGGAGGCTTCCTTTTAAAAACCAGGGGAGTGCCAGAGAGATTGTACGGTAAAGTGGGTAAAAGCATGGTCGAAGGAAGAGAACTGACTCCCTAAGGTTGTATTATGACTGTCACATAAGTACATATATAAAAATAAATTCATATATGCTTTTAAAAGACATGGAAAGGAGCTTCATTGCGAAAGACAACTTAGAGTAAAAACGTAAGAGATGATAAATGTGGGGTGGTGGTGTGGGATTCCCCCCTGTACGCTATGAATAGCATTGGTTAATAAAGAAACTGTCTTCAGCCTGTGATAGGACAGAATAGAGGCAGGTGGGGAAAACTAAACTGAATGCTGGGAGAAAGAAGGTGGAGTCAGGAGATGCCATGTGGGCACTGCTGGGAACGAACAAGCCAGAACCTTGCTGGTAAGCCACAGCCACATGGCAATACACAGATTAATAGAAATGGGTTAAATTAAGATGTAAGAGCTAGCCAGTAAGAAACTAGAGCTAATAGGCCAAGCAGTGATTTAATTAATAGAGGTTCTGTGTGGTTATTTCAGGGCTGAGCAGCCTCCCGACAACAGGGTGGGATGGGGTGGGAGCTGAAGGAGAAAGGCAGCCATCAGACAAACGCCCTGAGCAATGCAGATTTCCTGACCTTTCTAGGTTTTCAGGGATGATGAGAAGTTTTAGTATGATTTAGGCTGACAGAGACCATGTGCTAACAGTTGGGTACTGGGTGAATTTTCCTTGTAGCTTCAAGGGGGAGGGTGGGCTTACTTATCTCCTCCTCTGTTTCCCAAAATCTGTGTGCTCTAAGACGTCACAGCAGGGGCTGCCAGCTGCAAGGGGCCGGGCCTGATTTCTAAGAGACTGTGTGTGTGTGTGTGTGTGTGTGTGTGTGTGTGTGTGTGTGTGTGTGTGTGTGTGTGTGTGTGTGTGTCAGCTAGAGGGTCTGTGGTCTGACAGAATGTACCTTGGGCAGGTTTACTGTCTGTCTTTACTGATGACTTCACTTCATAAGGCAACCTGTTGTGTACTCCAAAAAACCCAGTATTTTCTGTGATGCTGGAGAACCTACTGTTGGTTATCCTGCCCTCCTGATTTGGATTCATACAGATACAGAACTCCAACTTAGGACACCATCCCAACCAAGCTCATTAGTCCTCACAGGGTGGGGAGACAGTAAAGGAATACACACACAGCCAGAGTGCCAGTCCTTAATCAGGCTGAATTCTGAACCCTGCCTGTCTACTCCCCACATCACCCACTCTTGAGTCTGCAGCATGTGACTGCTAGGCTCTGGGATGGCAAGCCTATGCCTGCGCTGACTCGCAGCTGGCAGGTATGAGGCTGGTGGCACTGTGC
The DNA here is from genome assembly GCA_004026605.1 of Ondatra zibethicus. Taxonomy (NCBI): domain Eukaryota; kingdom Metazoa; phylum Chordata; class Mammalia; order Rodentia; family Cricetidae; genus Ondatra; species Ondatra zibethicus. The sequence goes on from PVIU01008487.1 coordinate 5,258, forward strand.
CCCCTTGCCCGCAGCCACTCTGGAGACTTCGTAAAGCTGGCTTCTCATCGGGACGCGGGTCTGGCTCAGACTCCATGCAGCACAAGCACCGTCTTTCCGAGTCTTCTTGCTCCTTGTCCCTATTCTGAACACTGTCAATACGAGGCTTTCACTAACATATCCCTGCCAGCCAGTCCTGAATCCCAACCAACCACCTTCTCGGGTAGACTCAACTACATGGTCCTGCTCATTCCCCGTTCTCTTCTTGACCTGACTTGGCACGAGTTTTCTATGAAAACAGTGGACTTGTTGAGATGTGTGCAAGATCTTGGATAAAAGCAAAACAGATTTGGGAATGAGTATTTATTTGGTTCTCTCTTCTCTTCCGGTCCCCTCTCTGTCTAGCTAAAAATGACCTTTGAACTCTGAATCCTCCCAGGTGGGATTACAGGCAAACAAAACAACACCTGCTTTGATTTTATGTATTCTGTACATCATTAACAAACACTGGAAAGGCAGATTATTTGATTTTATGTATTCTGCGCATCATCAATAAACACTGGAAAGGCAGATTATTTGATTTTATGTATTCTGTACATCATTAATAAACACTGGAAAGGCAGATTATTTATGTATTCTGCGCATCATCAATAAACACTGGAAAGGCAGATTATTTATGTATTCTGCGCATCATCAATAAACACTGGAAAGGCAGATTATCTGCTCCAGCCACAGCTCAACTACTCAGGAGCTGCATGTGCTTAGTTTCCCATATCATACACAACAGAAAACGAACACAGCCATGGTCACAAAAGTCTTTGGACAATAGTAATCCAGATGTACCCTGATAGATAGCACAACTGGGCCCAATGAATTAACTAAATAGAAGTAAAATTCAGATAATACGTTTGTTAAATGCAATTGCTAAAATAATTCAAAAATTGAATTTAAAGGTAGTTAAGGTGTGATCATTTCAGGTAAAATTGCATAATAAATAATGCTACTCACCAAAGATTACCAAAAATTCCTAACATGTTTAATCATATGGGAAATTTATTCTTCATTTTTAAAAGTCAAGGTCATAATTTTACCTGTCTTAGGTCAGTTTTCTAAAGGAGGAGGTGGCACAGGAATGCGGCTGAGTTCAAGCGTGGAATTCATTTGTTGAGAGTTAAATATTTTCCAACTCTATAAAAAAATAAAAAATTAAAATAGTAGGCAAATATTTTCAAGAACATTACAGAAATGTTTTAAATGACACACTCATAAAACAGTTTACTTTTGTGTGTCTGCAGAGCTGATGGTGCACGTGTGCACATGCATGAGGCTGCGTGCACCTGCACATGACCATGTGGAAGATACCAAGTCCATGCCTTGATTGCTCCCACCTTACCCTCTCTACACAGCACTGAGTATGGAACTCTCCCACTTCTCGGTTGGGCTGGCAGTCAGCAAGCCCCAGAGGCCCACCTGCCAACAGATCAGCACGTGAGATACATCGTTCCCCATCAGCACTGAGATCACGCACACAGGCAGAAGCGCCTGGCTTTTTACATTAAGCTCAGGTCCTTGACACGTGTGCAGTAAGCACGTTTACTAACTCACTGTAGCTCACCTGACTCTAAACATCTTGTAATAACTACCATATATGTGTAAACCTTTATCATATCCAAGAAAAAAAAACATTATTTTGGAGACAAAAAGTCTCAAATTTTAGCATTAGGTATTCCATTAATTACCTTTAAGACGTTGGGTAGGTTATTTAAATTGCTGGGGCTTCACCTCAAGAGAAATCTATAATCCTTATAGAAATACAGACTCCACCCAGCCTCACCATGGCATGCGTGCACCTACCCACCCATCCCCACTCACAAACTAAATAAATAACAAACAGAAAACAGAGTCTACAAACACCATGTTAACTGGCTTATTACAAAGATAATACTGCAATGAATTGGAAAAGAAGAGTCTTAAAAAAATATTAGGTGACTAGGGGATCTCTGCGGAAAACAATGTACCGTGACCCTTAAGCCCACACTATTCACAAAAGTAAATTCCAGGGATCAGCAAGATGATTCGCTGGGTTAGGACACTTGCTGCCGAGTCTCAGGACGAGTTTGGTCCCGGAAATCCTCATGGTGGAAGGAGAGGACTGACTCCTCAGACCTCTGCACACGCCTATGTGCACATCATCTCCCTACTCCTGCCTCTAACTAAATGTTTAAAACAAGAAAATTCCAAGTGGAATACAGAGCTAAGTGTTGGGGGTAGGGCAGGTATACAGCAGAACATCTGTGTACATAACCGAATAACTTCCATCCTCCCCCTCCTCTTTCTGTGTCAGGATCTCACTATGTGGAGAAGCTGTCTTTGAACCTGCAATCTTCCTGGCCTCAGCTTCCCAAGTGCTGAGATATGCCCCATCATGCGCGACTTAGGAAACACTTTTCAAATAAACAAAAAGCACCGACTACGGCAACTGAACTGCATTAAATCTGCTAACAAAAACAAGCTCAGCTTGTTGAGTCAATTTTCCCGAGATGGCAGAATTAATATTCTGAAAATATTCATATATTTAATTTGTAGAATCAATGAGATATCTAGCAAGATTTCTGTGCCACATTCCACAGGTTTGGAGAAAATACAAGAACTCATAAAGAACCATGAACATTACTAGGGAGTATAAAACACAGCCTCAAATTATACTACAGAACTGTAGTGATGAAGAAAGCCTGGGACTGGCAGATTAGACGGGCAGACCTGGAAATAGATGACAAAGCCAAACCAAGTTCATTTTTTTACAAAGGAGGCAAAAACATACTTTGGAAAAAGGAACCTGTTCAACAAATGGTGCTGGTAAAATTGGATTTCTACCTACAGAAGATGAAATTAGACTTGTATCTTTCATCTTGTACAAAAAAAAAATCAATTCAAAATGGATCAAAGATCTTAAGACCAGAAACACTGAAAACGTTTGAAGAAAACATGGCATATCCTCCAAGATACTGGGTTAGCTAAAAAGAACTTTAAAATAGACCACTAGATACAGATATGATACAGCACAGGACCTATCTCCAGATGGGACTCCATGAACACAGACAGCCCACACCATGGGAGAAAATCATTTCTCTGTGTGACAGCCCTAGCTGTCCTGGAATTCGCTTTGTAGACCTCGAACTCACAGAGATCCCCCTGCCTCTGCCTCCCAAGCACTAGGATTAGAGGCTGCGCCACCACCGCCCAGAAGGAAATTTTTACCAGCTACATTTCAGACAGGGGACTGATGACCAGGCTTAGAAAAAAATTATAGAAATTGAATAATATGGAAATAAAATTGTCAATCAGCAAAAGGGCAAGTTAATTGAATAGATAGTTTTGAGTTTTTGTTTGTTTTGTTCTGTTTTGTTTTGAGGAAACAAAAATGACCAATAACTATTTTTAAAGAGTATTCAATATCCCTTGACATCAGGGAAATGCAAATTAAAACCACTTTGAGATACCAACTTACCAGTCAGAATAGCCATCATCAATAAATCTGACAACACTTACTGTCAGTGGGGTACAAATTAACACAGCCATTGTGGAAGTTAGTTTGCATATTTCTCAAAAAATTCAACGAAGAACTACTATGTATTTTACTCCTTGGCATTACCCAGAGAATAGCACGCCCTCCCATGGGGCGTTCGCACCTCCAGGTTACTGCTGGCTCCTTCACTACAGCAGACTCGGAGTCAGCCTATTTGCCCATCGACAGATGGAGAGATAATAGGAATCTGGGGAAAATATAAATACTATTCAGCTGGAAAGAACAATGAAAGCTTACAATTTTGCAGAATAATGAATACGTAGAATATATAATATTAAGCAAGGCCACACAATTGCAGAAAGAAAAAAACTTGCATCTTCTTTCTTAAATGAGGAAGCCAATAATATATTTATGTGTGTAAATAAAAGTACAAGTGGGTACAATCATAACATAAAGGAAAGACAACAAGAAAGGCCACATATTAGAGAATGAAGAAGGATTGATGTGGGTAATTCAGTTGTGAAAGAGGATATAAAGCCAATTCTTTTCTCTAGTTCTAATTCTGTCATGAATTTTTCTTGACTGTGGGTAAGTACACACACATGCAGCTCTGAGAGTTTATAATGCGAACCTCTGCAGCCTCCGTTCGGGCGTCTGTTGTAACTGTACAGTAGTTTACTGAGTTAAAGAGACTTTGGGCCTCCTTAATTTTAGTGTATAATGTTCTTTTATTTGCAAATTTTTATTATAATGCTTATTTTAAAAGACAGTCTATTAAAGAATAATAAGATGGCTTCTGGAGAGATGGCTCAGAGGTTAAGAGGTCCTGAGTTCAATTCCCAGCAACCACACGGTGGCTCGCAGCCATCAATACTGGGATTGGATGCCCTCTTCTGACATAAAGGTATACATGCAGACAGAGTGCTCATATACACAGAATAAATAAATAAATCTTTAAACACTGACCTCTGGTCTCTACACACATGCTCATATGTGTGCATATGCGCCTGTGTAACGTACAGACACAGAAGCAAAGAAAACCGAAAGACTTTGTCAATAAGACAGTGATGGGGAAAAGTTTGCCTTCTTCCCTGAAACTCTTGTCTGAGACAGGGTCTCACTACATAACCCTGGGAAGCTGGAAACGCACTATGCTGACCAGGCTGACCTCCAATTCATCTGTCTCCCTCTGCCTCTCCAGTGCTGGGATCAAAGGTATGCCCCCCTGCCCCAAATGGCTATATATATATATTAGGTCTCACATACAACACTGGACACTGTCTTTCTTCAAGTATTCAGGCCTCAATGTAAGGAGGGCAAACCTGGTGCTGTCCCTGAGACATCAAAAACTAACAGAGAACGGCTCAGGAAAAGCTCTCTAGAGACCCACAGGGATCCATTTCTAATGGCCACAAGAAAACTAACTAGTACTTTGTTGGGTGTGTTAGGAAACACATGACTAAAGACAGCAGTGCTCAGAACTCACAAAATGCCTTTGAAAGTGCTCCTTCCTACCATCAGACTCTAGATTAAAGCCTTCCCTCCTAAGAATGGAGATATAAATGGGGGGAGATTTAGGCAAAGTCTGGCTAGCAATCCAATAGAAAGAAAGGAAAAGATAAACTTTTTTTTTAATCATTGCTGATTATATTTTGTGTCTTATATAGTATTTCTAATTTCTTCTGCCTCAAACTATGAATAGAAAAGCAGATAATTTGCTATCTGAAACACTTCTAAGGTGACAAGTCAGAGTATAAAACATCACCTCAAACTCATACAGATCAACACCTCTGCCTCCTGAGAGCGAGGATTAAAGATGTGCATCTCACAGCCGCTGAAGAGGTCACAGTAAGAGTCCTGAAAGAACTGTGAACTGTGTTGAGACTATTAACAACTACAGAGACTTCTGAATTTGGACTAGATGCATCCTGCATCAGGAGATGGCCATGAGCCTGGGGGTCCATAGGTGGAAGGTGGCGTCTGAAGAGAAATGCCCCACACAAGTTCCTAGCTGATGGCACTGTGGGGGCGGGTATAATGATCTGTTCTGTCTCTTTAAGAAACTAGCCACACCTACTCCCTCCCCGGCTGCTGAGACAGGCTGATCTTCAGCTTCCAGCCTGAGTTCCCTCTCTCCCCCCTCCCTCCCTCCCTCCCTCCCTCTCTCTCTGTGCATTCTTATTGAAGATAAAAACTATTCATGAAAGCAACTGAAAACTTCCCATTACTTGACAATTTCCAAACCAGCTAATCAGCAAAACATTCTGAGAGACTCTGAATGTTAGGAACCAGCAAGCAATGCTTAACTCACAACTACGCACGATTAAACCAACATTATAAGGCAGCCCAGCAACCTTACGCTGCTGGAAGGCCAGCCTACTAGAGAAAGCAAGAACAATGACTGTCAATAATCATCAGCAGTCAAAGACGTGCACTGGACAACAATGATCTTAGTTACATAACTTCAGTGACAGCTGTCTTTCCATTCTGGGCTCTTGCTATCTCTCAGTGTGAGGGTCTCATCCTGGGCTCTCTGCCTGCTTTAGAGACACTGGCTCTCTTGCTCTCTCAGTGTGAGGATCTCATCCTTGCTGTGCTGCCAGTTGCTTACACTGTTTTGTCGGTTTATTCAGGTCGTGGCTTCTCAAGGTGTAAAGGAAAATGGGCCCTAGGAACAGCCCACCACCTGTTCTCAAACATCCTTGATCCCCAAATCATATTTGCTGCCCTGAATGGTAGCTACTATTCTTGCTCACTGTGGAGCAGCTGTAGTCAGGGGTAGAACATGTGCCTAACAGTACAGGACCGTGTGTTCCATCTTTAGCAATGCAAAACCAAACTAATCTAGTACCTATGTTGCCCCACTGGACTATAAGCACAGACGACACGTGGGAGGAAAGATTCACTCACCACCATAGCCACACTGTCACTTCCTATGCAGGGACGGGAGAGAAACTTTATGTTAAGGGGCAGAGTCAGAAGCTGCACAAAGGCTGAGACTGGCACATCAAAGGAACGGGCTGAAAGAGAGGGAGCTGGGAAAGCTCCCACCAGACTGCCGGGCAACAGAAGCAGACCAGACAAGCCTATGGGTGCTATGCAGATGGCTCACAAAGGGCACGGCCTCCTACTACTGAGCTCCAGCCCTCTAGCTCCAGCCTGCTGTCTCCCGTTACTACACACACAGCTGCCCAACTCCCTGTTCTAACACGGGAACCTGGAGATCTTCACTGGGTACCCAGGGAGCCCTGCCAGTAACTGTATCATAGGCGACAGCAGTAAAGACATCAGAGTGATGACTTCAGAAAACCTGTCCTCCATAAAAGCAATGAAGCAGACTAAAGCTCTTCACGAACTTCGGGGATTAATCAGAAGTATAAAGCAAACCGGGAAGTGTGCATTCAGGAAAAGCAGCTGTGGAGACGGCTGAATGACTCGAGCATTTGCCATGCAAGTCTAAGGACCAGAGTTCAGAGTCAGGACCTACAAAACTCAAGCAGAGCAGACAGCAGTGCGTTTGTAATTTCAACATTCCTACAGAAAGATGGGAGGTAGGGACAGGAAAATCATAGGAAGCTCAAGGGCCTGAAGTAGAAACTGAACAAGGTGGAAGGTGGGGACCAGCAGTCTCACAGACCATACATGCTATGCACACACACGCCACAGATCATACATGCTATGCACACACACGCCACAGATCATACATGCTATGCACACACATGCCACATCCATATCCCCTCACATGGGCTTTGCAGAGTTTTAGTCTGCCCTATTCCCATGCTCCACAACAGCTCTGCCAGCAATCAGTGAAAACCATAGGGACAGCAGTTGAAGGACAGGCGGGGTTAAAGAGCCTTCAAGGCTTCATTCCCAGAGAAATCTAATTTCCTGGAAGATCCCACCTACAAAGCTATCATTGCTTGGCACCAAGCTAAAGTCATTCCCTAGAGGCAGTTGTTGAAAACAAGGGACTTTTTTTTTTTCTCTCAAAAACATCTTAGTTCCTTGAGGTAACTGGACAACAAAAGGAACAAATATTTGGGCAACAAAAAGATTAAAAAGAAAAGCTGTAGAATGAGCTAGGTGTGGTACTCCGGCCTATGAGTCCTACTTGTAGGAGTCAGAGGCATTTCAAGGTCATTCTCAGCTACAAGAGACCCTAGCTCAAAAGAAAAAAAAAAGATGGGGGGATCCTAGATATGAGATGTCCACACAAATTACCAAGAATCTAGAAGGTGATATCCAATTCAGAAAGACCGACCTATATAAACATGCTAAGTATATACATAGTATGTTTAGGTAATATGGATACAAAGTTAATCATCGAGCTGTAAAAACAAATGCCAAGAAAATATGTTGAATTTTAGAATAAATCTTTGAATAATAAACAAACATTTAAAGAAGCTGGTGTTCAAAGAACGGAATGAGAAAAAGTAGTCTCTGGATTTAATTGCATTTTAACCTCCAAAAATTCCCATCCTTACCTAGTTAACAGACCCAATTCAAAATAAGCTTTCTTAAGGTAAAAACATGTAAGCTAGCTGACATTTTCCTCTTTGTGTTTCCCCTCCATTTGTATTGTAGTATAATTCATGTATAAAATTTACCCCTGTATCTGAGTGCACAGTCTGGGGATGTTGACATGCATCTACACGGTTGCACGATCACTATCTCCATATTCTTTTCATCTTGCAAAACTAAACCTACAGCCACCGAGTGGCGCTCCTCTGTCGTCTCTGCCTCGTCTTGGTTTTGAGCACTCTCAGCACCTCCTACAAGTAGCATCAGGACTCTGTGTGACTAGCTAATGTCTCCCAGTATAACATCTCCAAACTTCATACCTGTTCGAGAACACTTCAGACTGTCCTTCCTTGTTAAGGCTGGACAATATTCCAGGGTATGCATAGGGCATTTCACATTCTGCTAGTCAATTCATCTGTTAATGGGTCCTTGGACAGCTTCCAAGTTTTAGGTATGTGAATGATGTTGAAATGAACATGGGTATACATACATTTCTTCAAGACCCTGACTGTGATTCTTCTGGGTATTGTGATACATGACACAGTCTCAGAAAGAAAAAGGAGGACACTTAATAGAGGAGCCTGAGTGTACTGAGACTGAGACAGGAAGACACCCAGTCTAAAAAAGTCAGTCTGGGGGACATCATGAGACCATTTCAAAAAACAAATCAAACGAAAAAAAAATGAGGGGGATGAAACAGGGGCAGGCATCTAAGCACCAATACATTTCTTCCCTTCTAACAATGATCATTATTAACTCTTGAATAAATAGTATAAGAAAAGTTTTTTTTTTAAAAAAAAAAAGATTTATAATTTACTATGTACGTAGGGTTCTGCCTGCAGAGGGCACCAGATCTCATTACAGATGGTTGTGAGCCACCATGTGGTTGCTGGGAATTGAACTCAGGACCTGTGGAAGAGCAGCCAGTGCTCTTAACCTCTGAGCATCTCTCCAACCCAGGAGAAAAGTTTTAATGTACATTTTCTAACTTTAAATAAAGTTTATAACAACAAATTAAGAAAATAGCTAATCAAATCTGATAATCCTCTTAGAGCATCTTTTAATGAATTTCTTTCCTATACTGAGGTCTTAGATTTATTGTTTTTCTTTTTTTTTCTAAATATTTATTTATTTATTTACTATGTATACAATATTTGTCTGTGTGTATATCTGCAGGCCAGAAGAGGGCACCAGACCTCATTAGAGATGGTTGTGAGCCACCATGTGGTTCCTGGGAATTGAACTCAGGACCTTTGGAAGAGCAGGCAATGCTCTTAACCGCTGAGCCATCTCTCCAGCCCCTATTATTTTTCTTTTTTAAGTGTATAGCATTTTGTCCATGTCAGTGCAAAACATGTGTAGTGCCAGCAGAGGGCAGAAGAAAGCAGCAGAGTCCCTTCGGAACTAGACAGCTGTGAGCTGCCATGTGGGTGCTGGGAATTGAACCCAGGTCCTTTGGTCCTTGTAGAGTATTTTCTTTTAAAGATTTATTTATTTATTATGTATACAACATTCCTTCCATATATGCTTGCAGGCCAGAAGAGGGCACCAGATCTCATTACAGATGGTTGTGAGCCACCATGGTTACTGGGAATTGAGCTTAGGACCTCTGGAAGAGCAGCCAGTGCTCTTAACCTCTGAGCCATCTCTCCAGCCCCCATTGTAGGGCATTTTTTAGATTAGTGATTGATGTGGGAGGGTCTGGCCCATTATGGGTGGTCCTGAGTTTTATAAGCAGGCTAAGTAAGCAGTGGGAAGCAAGCTAGTAAAGAGCTTCTGCCTCCACGCCTCTGCACCAGCTGCCTCCACGCCTCTGCACCAGCCCTGCCTCCACGCCTCTGCACCAGCCCTGCCTCCACACCTCTGCACCAGCTGCCTCCACGCCTCTGCACCAGCCCTGCCTCCACGCCTCTGCACCAGCTGCCTCCACGCCTCTGCACCAGCCCCGCCTCCACGCCTCTGCACCAGCCCTGCCTCCACGCCTATGCACCAGCCCCAGCCCTGCCTCCAGGTTCCTCTCCTGACTTCTTCAGTGATGGACAGCGATGTGAAGCATAAGCCAAACAAACCCTTTCCTCCCCAGTTGCTTTGTCCTGGTGTTCGTTACAGCAACAGTCACCCTAACTAAGACAGCCAGTGTAGTACATGCTATAAAGTGCCAGGCAGTAAGAAATAGGCCTATAGTATGTACAAATCTTTAAGGAGAAAATTTAGGCTGGGTATATATAAAATCTTAGAAGCTAGAGAGATGGCTCAGGGGTTGAGAGCACTGGCTGCTCTTCCAGAGGTCCTGAGTTCAATTCCCAGCAACCACAAGGTGGCTCACAACATTTGTAATGAGATCTGGCGCCCTCTTCTGGCATGCGGGCATACATGAAGTACAGAATACTGTATACATAATAAATAAATAAATAAATAAATAAATAAATAAATAAATAAATAAATCTTTAAAAAAAAAACTAGCCAACATACGGGGCTATTTCAGACATTTTCCATGATTTACCTATATACAGTAATCCTATATAACTGTTATCATCCCAATTTTACAGATGAGGAAACAGGCACTGAGGTCACATAATTAGTAAATAGTGAGATCTACTCTCTGTCAAGCTGGAATCTAAGAACTGTTTTTCCGCCCTAGACAGGGTCTTGCACTACCTAGATTAGGCCTCAAACCTGCATGCCTGCTCTAACAGTGCTGACAGTACAGGCACACATACACCAGCACGCGGGCAAGACCACCAAACTCAAGATCTCACCCTGAAAACCACACACTCTGCTCATGCTAAGAACATCGTGTTTATTTCACCTGGTCAGCAAGGTCCTTAAGTAGAAGTTACACCACACCGCATATCAGAACTGTATGAAAACTTAGAAGCTCTCTGTATTAGTGATACTGTTAGGGGTATACCAAACACACCCTTCAAACCAACGGCTCCTCTAGCCTTTGCCACTTGGAAAGCAGCAGTTCTGCCAACTTGACTGGATTTGGAGTCACCATGCAAACACCCTCTGCACATGTCTGAGGGTAATTCCCAGAAAGGGTTAACTGAAGCAGAAAGATTTACGCTGGATTTGGAAGGTGTCAAGTCACGAGTTAGGGTCCAGGACTGAGTGAAAGAGGGAAAATGAACTGACCACCACTCGTCTCTCTTTACCCCTGTGAACACAGTGTGAGGGAAATGAACTGGCCATGTGAACACAGTGTGGCCAGCTGCCCTACATCCCGGCCAATACGATGTGCCCACCATGATGGACTCTGCCCTAAACTGTGGGCCAGAAAGAAAACCTTCCTTACTTAATTTGTTTTTTTTGTTTTGTTTTGTTTTGTTTTTGTTTTTCAAGACAGGGTTTCTCTGTAGCTTTGGAGCCTGTCCTGGAACTAGCTCTTGTAGACCAGGCTGGCCTCGAACTCACAGAGATCCTCCTGCCTCTGCCTCCCGACCTAATTTGTTCTTGGCAGGCATTTTGTCACAATAAAGACAAGAGTAAGAAAGAAGCTATCTGACAGGCTTGCTTAAATCCTAGACATAACATAAATCACGTCCGTATGCTGCTTCGTCATATTCCCCCAATAACCCAGAGACTGCCAGTTTCAAATGAGCCCAACGCAAGAACAGGAGCAAACCAAGGTGGCAGTGCAACTATGCTATCGTTTGCCCTTAGACCCAGCCAACTTAATAGTGTTCAAAGTGTCTATGACAGAAGATTAGGTAGTTGGATAAAGCTATCGGTCTGTCCCTATAGACGTCACAACATGGGACTAATAGGCCAAGAACTCCATGTAAGCAAGGGTTCTCAACCTTGGCACAACTTGCATTTTGGTCATTCCTGACGTGAGAGACTGTCCTGTTCATGCATGGTAGAGCATCTCAGGCCACAAGTCACCGCTCACATTTTCTGTGAGTCTGACATCTCCAATACCATCAAAATATCTCCAAATATCCCCCCCCCCCGAGAGCAAAACTGCCCTGGCTAAGAACAACCACTTTGAGAGAAAGAACTATGGCTCCTTCTGACGATGCTCGCTCTCCTTTCTAGAAACAGCTCCGTGCCTAGCTCTGTACCCTGGAAGGAAGTATTCACAGTGACCATAGAACCTACCCCATCTTCAAGAACTGAACACTGTGATCCACTAAGTCACAGGCTGAAGTGCCAGCAGCATCCAATCAATAATGGAAGTGACAGACACACATTAGCTCTTATCCCCTCTTCACTGTGCAAGAGAGGACCTCCATTTCTCTATCTTCTAGTTAGACATGATTTAATGACTTTTTTTAATTTTTAGAGACAGGCTTTCTCTGTGTAGTTTTGGAGATTGTCCTGGGACTCACTCTGTAGATCAGGCTGGCCTCGAACTCACAGAGATTCATCTGCCTTCCAAGTTCTGGGATTAAAGTCATGTGCCACCACCACCTGGCTTAATGACTTCTTTGAATCAAAAAGTAAAAACGACTTCCATAAAACTATTTCACGACAGAAAGCAGTGTCTAAGCATACCCGCTCCTTGCCGTATCATCCCTGATAAGAGTCCGAGGGACGCTCTGCTGACCACCACGTGAAGACAGCTAGCTGTAATCACCAACTTCGTAAGGTCACAGAGATTTTACAAGGCAATAAATACACCTTTTTCTTTAAAGGACAGAGCCCAGCTATTATTTGAAGACTGGCTGTAACTACTGTGACCACATTACTGCTAACTTTGACTGGAGCAGTTATACAACGAGATTGCAGCAGGCCACAAAAGCCAAGTAAGAGGAAAGAAATGGTTCTAGATCTAGGGCTTTTACTCCTACAAAATGTCACTTCTACCTTATTCTGTGGCCTTGAAAAACTCCCTACAACACAAAGGAAAGAAAAAAATTGATTTTGGTTTACATGTGATTTCATATAATAAGCTGGCATTTCTACAACAAAGAAGCATCCAGCTAGGAGAAGGAAAGGAAAATACCTCAGTAGGTTCAGCTTTACATGACGTATAAAGATATAAAAAGACCTAAAAAGAGAGGTGACCAGATATGGATATAATGGTTTGGCTAAGTGTTTTTTTTTTTTTTTTTGAATTAGTGCTTGCTCACTAGACTTATGAGCAAATAGCCCTGTTAGCAGGAATTGAGATATAAATTAAACACTGAGTTCCAATCCTTCCTTCCTCCCACCCACCCTCCCTCCCTAATCCCTCTTTCTGGAAACTGGTCTTGTTAGGCAACCCAGGCTGGCACTGAACTTGAAATCAATCCTCCGGCCTGACTGCAGGAACGACAGGCATGCACCCCACATGCAACACTCCGTCACCCATACTGATCAGCCTGTCCATGAGAGCCTGGTGTCCTTCTATATTTCTGTTGCTTTCATTGGTTAAATAAAGAGGCTGCCTTGGCCTTTTGATAGGGCAGCCCTTAGGTGGGCGGAGTAGACAGAACAGAATGCTGGGGAGAAGGGAAGTGTGGCAGGCCCCATGTTGGGTGCCAATTGTAATAAGGAGGAGAGGGCTGCATTCCTGGCACCCGGCTAGCTTATACCTGAAATAATTACACAGAAACTGTATTCATTTAATTACTGCCTGGCCCAGTATCTCCAGCCCCTTATTGTCTAACTCTCACATCTTGATTAACCCATTTCCATTAATGTGTATCGCCACTTGACTGTGGCTTACCGGCATGAGTCTAAGCAGCGTCCGTCTTGGCCAGGAGAATCATGGCGTCTGCCACACTTCCCTTCTTCCCATCATTCAGTTCTGTCTACTATGTCCACCTAAGGACTGCCCTATCAAAAGACCAAAGCAGCCTCTTTATTTAACCAATGAAAGCAACAGAAATACAGAAGGACCTCCTACACCAAGAGCCCAGGCTGTCTCACCTCTCCAAGCATTGCTGTCTTCAGCTACTCTTCTCTTGGCGCCACCCTGGACTGTGTGCTAACTGTCCAAATCTTCAACGCTCACAACACTCTTTCCTCTGTCGACGCAGCCTTCCCTTCCCACCCCAACAGGCTGTCAACCTAGGCCAGAGATGTGAACACAATTCATATCCCTTCAAAAAGAACGACGTTTTTAGTCTTTTATTCGTCTATAACTAGGACTTAGACTCTGACTAGATTACGAATGTACATGGGGGCACAAAGATTTCTGTGATTTGGATACTAATAGAAATTACAGCTATTTTCATTGTCAAGTTAATAGTTATTATAGACATTAAAATATCATTTGTTTATATTCATTACTGTTTCATGATATATTTGTGTCCCACCCTAAATAAAAATATTTCTTATCTCATTTACCCATGTATTTAGATACACATTATCCCTAGGTGTTATCTGAAGATACTATGGATGACTGAGAGACACAGATTCCTTTTACTGGGGGGGGATCACACAATCCGCTGAAGGCCCAAACATACACGGTGGCATGTGTAGCCCATACACATACCACACACAAATAAATCATTGTAGAAATGGTTTAAGATGCAAGTGCAAATTGAATGGAAAGCATGAAGGATTTGCTCAAATTTTTTATGAATTATAGAACTGGGATAATGAGAATCAGCCTTAACTTCTGCTATAAATTTGAGTCAGTTTCTCTCTTTTTCAAGAAGAATTAGTGCAACTTTCAAACATCTTCTTTTCAATAAAATGTTTTATTTTCCTAATTCTGATTTTCTTGCAGTTTTGTTTTCCTGGTAACAGTTTTATTACTTTTCTGCACTATAACCTGTGGTGTTGGCAAGAGACTGCAGTACTGTAGCATAATGGTTCTCTCCATCACGCTGATGTGGGTTTGGGGACTGGGCTCAGATCAACAGTCTTGGAGGTGAAAGCCTTTATCCACTGAGCCATCTTGCCAGCCCAACAACTTTAAATTTTTATTTGATGTCTTAGCAAAGCTCGGGGATGATGTCATTATGGATTTGTCTCTTGTTCACACTAGTCTAGCGCTTGCAGCCCACGCTAACGCTCTACTACCAAACTACATCCCTAGCCTCTGGAATGTTCTTCATTCTTAAAGAAAATGGAAAATAACCTGGCCCCTCTGTGGCTTACTTCACAGATCTACACAAAAGATTACATAATACAGCATTATAAAATACAAAGACTAGCTGATAGCAAGACCAGTACTGGGTATCTACATATCCAAAGGAACAGAAATCTGTATTGAGACACTGGTTTCCTATATTTATTGAAGTACTATTCACAAGAGCCAAAAAAAAAATCAGCTTAATTTCTACCAACAATTCTGAACAATTTCTGAATGAACAAAGAAAATGGGTCATATATGTAATAGAGTATTATTGAGTCAAAGGATGAAATTTTTCCACCGGTGACAACGTGGATAGACCTACAGTTATGTTAAATGTTAGCTACAGAAGGACAGGTATCACATGACCTCGCTCTTCTACAGAAACAGAACGAAGCAGTGGTCACAAGAGGTTACTGGGTGCTGTGCACAGCGTTACGGGTAGGAGCTCTGGTGCTCTGTTGTAGTGATGGGCACAGGGAACTGCCGTCACCTGTATCTCAAAGAAGCTAGGGTTTTGAATGTTACATAATGTGTGCATGTCCAATGTATGCACACAGTAAAACATCATAGAGTACCCCATAAGTGTATGTAACTATGTGCCAATTGAAATACAAATGAGGCGGGTGAGATGGTTCAGTGGGTAAAGGGGCTGACCTCTAAGTCTGACAAACTAAACTCAATCCTCAGAACCCATAGGGTAAGAGGTGGCCTCTGACCTCCACATACGTGAGCCACACTTGCAAACACTCATATACATACTAAATAAATGAAGCACCTTTTTTGTTTTTTTTTTTTGTTTTTGTTTGTTTGTTTGTTTTTCAAGATAAGGAGACAGGGTTTCTCTAAGTAGCCCTGGCTGTCCTTGAACTTGCTCTGTAGACCAGGCTGGTAGGAACTCACAGAGATCCGCCTACCTCTGCCTCCCGAGTGCTGGGATGAAAGGTGTGCGCCACCACTGTCTGGCTAATAAAATACTTTTCAAAAAAGATAAAGTAGTTGGGTTTGATGGCACACAGCTGTAACTCCAGCTCCTGAGGCAGTACCTGGAGTTCAAGGCCCATATTCAGGACCTGGGCTCCTGACTCAAAACAAAACTAAGTAAATGATAAAAATAAAAAGCCAATAGAACCAAGGATATCTAGCCCAGAGATGAGGTGGCTCACAGGGTACAAAGTGCTTGTCATGCAAGTCTGAGTTTGAACCCCCAGAACCCACAGGAGAAGAAGAGAACCTCAAAGTAGTCCTCTGATCACACACGATCACACACACACACACACACACACACACACACACCCAAAAACATGTGTGCATACACTAATCATTTTATTTTTTCCAAGAACCAAGGATTACTTACATAAGAAATATATAAACAAAATCTCGATTGTTTTGTCTTTTGTGTTTGAGACAGGGTCTCGTGCAGCCCAGGATGACCTCAGCCTTGCTATGCAGTGATGCTCTGGGATCACAGGTGTACACTACCGTGTCTGTTAAGACCTACCAGGAATGAAGCACGGTTGCAATCTCACCATTCAGAAGGCAGAGGCAAATCATCCAGCATGGATTACTAGTGGATCCCCATCTCAAAATACCCCAAAGCAAAAGCAACCAACGAAAAAGATACCATCAAGATGATAAAAGAGAAAATACAGCCAAGTGTGGTTAGTGACACTCGTGAGCCCAGCACTTTGGAGAGGGCAGGATATTTAGGAATTCATAACCAGCCGGAGCCACACAGCAATACTTGTCTCAAAAAAAAAAAAAAAGAAAAGAAAAAGAAAGCCATATGATGTGTGATAAATTAACATTTAAATTTTTTGAAGGCTACAGTTTCTCTGTAACTAAATAATTCTTTGGTGACCCATCTTTACCAGTCAATGTCAGTGCCTTTTACGATATTCTATGACTGTTATCTTGGCAGTCAATCCTCACACCTAAAAATTATTATAATTTTACAAATACTTAAATCATACCACTTTATATATTACACATCTAATTTATACTCCTTCCCATTTACTTCTTTTCATACTTGTCGCCAAACAGCCAAATCCCTAAACATTAGATCTAAAGTCCATGAATTTCTAAACTTAACCCATGTTAAGGTCAAAAGATTTGCAATCCTAAGTTTACTATCTATTAGTAACACCTGTTCATATATCAATCTACATAATTACATCAGAGTTTCACTGAAAACTCTTTAATCAAGTACGGTTGCAATTCTTTTTTAAATTAAATTGACTTTTTTTTTAGGTTTCTCTGTGTAGCCGTGGCTATCTCAGAACTCGCTCTGTAGACCAGGCTGGCCTCTAAACTCAATCCACCTGCTGCTGCCGCCTCTTGATTAAAGGGTACCACCAGCAGGTTAAATTACAATTCCTATTTCTCAATTTTAATTTAACTCAAGGACAACACGGCTTTCTGGCACATTAGGAAACAAGGTAAGTGTGCATTTGTGCAAATTGATTCGTACGGGACCAACTTGTGAAAGAAAATCGCTTGGCTTATGGAAAGCAGTGATGCACCCAGTAGAAACTAACGCAAACCAAAACATTCAGCGCATCTTTAGTTTCAGGAACTTCAACGCCCGCCTAGAAACCCGCCCTAGCTGGGACATGAAATGGAAAGTTCGTTGAGCTATAAAATGCTGGCAGATTTGGCAGCTGGTTCGTAGCGCGGCGTGACAGAAGCTGAATTGGATCAAAGGCTCTAAAGTGAAGGCCAGATATAAACCAAATCAGCCAGGAATTTTTTTTTTGCCCTTGCAAAATGCATCTCCTTCCTTCATATCCTCCCTGCACTAAGACTCTAAAGGGAAGTGTAGATACAACATATGCGTGTCCCCTTTTTTAAAAACTAAAAAACCTCCTGGATATTTTGAGATATCGCTATCTTCATAGAGGATTCTCAAAGTAGGTCTGATTCCTGTGTGTGCACTGTGTGTATGTATGTGATGAACGGGCAGATGTGAAGGCAGAGGTTGACACCAGCGGCTTCTCCATTCACGCTCCATTTCCTGTGCAATGCCGCACGCTCAGCTGACCCCAAAGCATGCCAATTTGACTAGTCCAGCTGGCCAGCTGCACTGGGGATTCCTGTCTCTGCCTCCCAAGTGCCGGGATTACGGACTGGCCACCAACACCCGTCTGGCATGTACGTGTGTCCTGGAGACGCACACTCTAGTCCTCACGCTTGCATGGCAGGGGCTACACCTGCTCGGCCATTCACCAGTCCCTAAGCCTCCCTCCTTTTTGGAAGCACTATATTAATAGCGAACATAAGGAACAGAGCTAGAAAAGGGACAGGCTCATCGGATGGCCGCAGCAGCAAAGGACTGTATTAACAGTCAGTGTAAGCCGTTTTCACAGATTTTACATTTTAGACACGGAGAAGTATTCCATTCCTGTCATGGGGAAAGTGAACGGTCTACTAACCAGGTAAAGATCTTAACGGAACTATTCTGGGGATGGGGAAGGGAAACACAAAAATCTGTTGTCCTGGCATTAAAAGAACAGCAAAATATTGTTTTGTTGCGTTGACAATACAACTGAGTTGAAACTTTCACCTATATTTTATTTAGTTTTTAATTATGTAGTACTTTTTTCTATAATAACTCTCAGGCTGAAAATTACTCTAGAACTTAATATACTACAAGAAGATGTCAAAGCTGTGTACTAACAATGAAACAAGTCCATACTGTCCACTAAGATAGTTTGTAGGACTGGCTGTGGTGGTGCACGCCTTTAATCCCTGTACTGGGAGGCAGAGGTGGATGGATTTCTGTGAGTTCAAGGCCAGCCTGGTCTACTAGTGAGACTGGGGGTTGGGGGAGACAGCTTAAGTGTTATATTAAAAAAAAAAAAAACGAAGATCCATTTTGAAGCAAGCAATAATATTTCCTTACAATCAATGTTTCGATTTATTTAGCAATGGTTTTGACATGGAAATATTTCAGAAAACAAAATCTCTATGATTTATAACCGTCCAGATTCTAGTAAATGATAATTTGGGATAGTGTTTTTTAAACTATTTGGTGATTCCCTACTGCCTGTTCAATTTATGGCATTCTACAATGACACCTAGTGGCCACTAGAAATCAGCCGTTAGTTCTCTCAGCTAGAGTAGGCTGGTTACGTAAGAGAAACACACATTCTCCCTTAAATCAGCCCACCTAAAGGCAAAAATTTGTTCACAGATATGGAAAGCATGAGAGCATTTCACCTGAAGCAAAAATATGTTTTCTTCAGGACTAAGGTAACATCATTCTTGTAAAAAGATAAGACGAGGAATGAAACGCGAGCATCGTTTTAAAATTGAATTCAAGACATTAACAAATACCTCAGTTCACTGGACATTTCAAAATAAATCCTAATCATCCATTTCCTTTCAGAAGATATTCTGAGAGAGGAAAAACAAAAATTCTAATTTTATATGCACGAACACAAATGACCAAGAGAAGAAAAAAAAACCTCAGATCTTAGAAAGTTGTCCTAACATGTAGTTCAAAAACAAGCCCAAAAAGAAGAGACGCTTCCTGATATTACGTTTAGCCTGACCTGAAGGCAGCATGTCAAGCTGCTAACCCTTCAGCAATTTACAGGGCTGCTTTTTCAAATGTAGCCCAGTCTTCTCAGAGGAGATTTCCAATGAGCTATACAAGCAAAAGCCCTTCCACAATACACGCTGAGACGGGAGTTTGTTTTGGTACTGTATTCCACCATTCAGACCGTGAATTTACAACTCACAACTAGTTCCTCAGACTTAACGAAGCAAATCACTCAAAGGGTGGCTCTCCCCTGTTTAGAGTCCCGTCTTATTTTCGCCGTCCTTAGCATCCATATATGGGGGGCGGGGGGGGCAAGTTGTCGACCAACTAACTTACTGTTCATTTTCTAATTTGAGTTTACCTTCCTCTCTAGATTTAGAAGGCTCTCCACTTGGGTGGAGGTTAAACGCTCTATCCGTTTTTTGCGCTGCAAAGCGGCAAATGCATGTACTACAAAACATTTCGCCCATCTCCAGCTAACGTCGTGTCGTGTCTCAAGCCAAGTCCTTATTTGGGATAAGCGCTTCGTGACTACTCCTGCCTTCACGCTGTCCTCCTCCTCCAGAGCCTGCCTGGGTAGGAAAACACTGGAGACAGCGACAACAAGAAAGTGATCACGTCTATCCATGGCTTGCAAGAGCTCCTCTTCCGTGACGCTCAGTCGAGTTGTTCGGAAAAATAACTGCCGGGGGTTACATAATGTCCCAGCCACTAGTTTCTACATCCGACCACCAAGAAACGTCTTTCTCCTCCGCACCCTTAGAACAACCCCGAGGATTTCACTCAGGTGCCCGCAAACTCCGCGTCCTTCTCTAGCCTCAGGCTTCCTTGCAAGAAATCCCTCCAAGCCCTCACCGCCCGCGCCCTGCTCCCGCCTCCTTCCCACCCACGCCCTCAACGCCCTCGCTAGGCCCCCCAAGTCGCCCCCACGACACTCAGCCCCAAGCCGTCTCCTCCTCAAGACCCTCCCGGGCTGGCTACCGGGTCTGCAGGGCTCGGGATCCGCCGAGAGCCCGGCCGCCGCGTCCGCACCGCAGCTGGAGGAGAAACCTCCTCCCCTCCCCGGCACCGTGCGCGTCCCCACCTACCTGTCACCCCGCAGCCTCGGGCTCCCCACCGCCGCCGCCACCGCCACCGCCTCCCGCAGCAGCCTGCCAACTGCAGCATAACAACCGGCCCTCCCATTGAGTGGGCCGGTGCGCTCAATAACAGCAGCTCCCATTGGCCGCGCCGCCTCCTCGTCCCGCCCTCCGGTGCGCCGCCTAAAAGAGTCCGCCCGGGAGCAAGGAAAACGAGCTTTCCTCTCCTGTCTCCTCAGCGCCTCCGAGCTCGGTCGGATGCCGGCTGCCGAGTGTGGGAAACGGTCTCGATGTCCAGTTGGCCTCACGTCATCTCTCCCTCGTCTGGGAGCCTTGCGCCGGGGTCGGAACGCTTATCGTCTCCTCCGCTTTCCCGCCGTGAGGAACTCCAGGGGACAGCGTCCGTTTCCGGTTGGCTCCGTCTGGAAGGTTGACTATTGAGTGTCCTGAGAGGTCAGATTGCCGTCAGGTAATTTAGGGAGCTGGTGGGAGACCTCAGGGTTAGGGATCATCCAGACTGTGTCCGGGGGAGTGCAGAAGTGCTGGGAAGGACCGGGAGGAGGGGAGCGCTGCCGCCAAGTGCGCCCGAGCTGAGCGGAGGCGGATGGAGGATGCCCCCGATGGTTATTATAGCGCTTAAACCCCAGACACCCCGACCTCCACTCCCGCCGATACCACCCGCAGTTTCCCCTCGCCTCCTGGCTTTTTTTGGGTACAGAACAGTCCCCGATCCGAAAATACTTAACCTAGAAAAATTCCACCAGATGCCTCACAAAATCACGTCCATTGCATATTCCTAGGGTTAAGGATTGGGTGCTAAAGTAATAGCATTTCAATTCTGGTTTTCTTATATTTTTACGGTCATCTCAGTATTGGATGAGGGGAATTACAGTTATATACTTGAAAGCCCTTGGTAAACTGTGAAATTACACGGAGTGGAAGAGGCATCCCGTAGGGAAAGTAAGCCAACACTTCCTGTATTAGAACAAGCCACCGTGGATGGAGGTTGATCATCATCTAACTTCTAACTTATCTAACATCTAACATCATCTAACTTATGTCAGTTGATTTCTGACATAAGCAGGCAGCGTTTCAGTTTTCCATAATTATACGTTCGGTCTTTGTTGAATTTATTTCTTTACTGCCCTTAAATGAGCAGTTCTGCAAGGGAAATGATTTCCCGCCGTTGAGTGCTCAGTGCAGCATAACTCACCTTTCCCATGGTGTGAGGAGAGAACCGGTTTCTTTAAGGTGTCCTCTGACCTTTATATGGGCACGTGCACACACAAATAAATGAGGCTTTAAATAAAGATTCCTTTGAAAATAGGAGCCAGGCATATGCACAGGTCTGTACTTGTAGCACTTGGGAGAGAGAGAGAGAGACAGAAAAATTGAGAGTTCAAAGTCATCCCTGAATACCTATCAAGTTTGTGGTCAGACTGAGTTAGATAAGACTGTCTCAAGTAAATAAAACAGCATTCTTGTAAGATGGGGTGGCGCCTACCCCATTTATAAAGGTATGTGTGCGTCATTCTGAAAAAAGTCTGAAAAACATATTCCTTGTCATATACACACAGAAATCTCTCTCAAGTAGCAATGTCCAATAGTAATGTAATGGAAGCCACGTATGTAGTATTAAACTTTTTAGTAGATGCTAAAAGTAAGAAAAAAATCATCTAATATATTAAATATGTTCTCATTTAAAGATATACTCTAAAGCCAAGCATGGTAGCACAGGCCTTTAATCATAGCTCTTGGGAAGCAGGGGCAGGTGGATTTCTGAGTTCAACACCAGCCTGGTCTACAGATCAAGTTCTAGTACAGCCAGGGCTATACAGTGATATATATACATATTCACACACACACACATATACACTCTGTATTATTAATGAGCTATTCTACATTTTATACTGTCTTAAAATTTTATGTATGTTATGTATATAGTATATACATATTATTTACATAAATATAGACACCTGGCCTGTGTTTGTATTTTATAAGGTTGAAAAGTATATTCATACATCAGATAATTCCAAAGACACTTTAGTATTTTGAATTTGTTTTGGTACTTGGTACTCTCCCAGGGGACCTGAGTTTAGTTCCTAGCACCCACGCCAGACAGCTCACGATCACCTATTATTCAGATCTAGGGGATGCAATACCTTCTCTGCCTCCCTCCCATGCATGCATGTCACACACACATACACAGAGGTCTTTTTTTAAAAGTTAAAATTCCAGGTTCCTTAGCTGCATAGCCACATTCCAGAGGTTAGTGGCTACCTAACAAGACAGCACAGATCCAGGAGAGGAATTGGTGGCCATAGGTATCCAAATATTCTTTTTGTTGTTTGTTTATGTTTCTGTTTTTCCAGGCTGGCCTGGAACTCGAGAGATTCATCTGCCTCTGCCTCCCGAGTGCAAGGATTGAAGGTGTGTGCCTGCACACCCAGCAAATGTTCCATTTTCTGGATCATGACAGTTTTTCCAGAACAGTTGTGCTCAGTCATAGTCTCACTACTTGGATGTGAAAATGGAAGGCACACTACAGTGTGTTCTCCGCATTTCCCAGTCTCGGAAGGTAGACTTTTATCCTTGTTATGTGAGGTAATAGAAGTTCAGAAAGCTTAAGGGATTTTCTTGCATTTTATAGCCATTAGTGGTTCAAAAAAAGATGATTTTAAACACTTCCATCAAACATTTGAGGTTTTATTGTTTGATTTATGGCTATTTTGAAATAATAGTAATCCCAGCACTCCAGGGGCAGAGGCAGGCAGATAGTTCACTGGGACTTCAAGGCAGCGAGGTTTCTGAATAAAAGCCAGAGCTCTCCAGAGAAACCCTATCTTGAAAAACAAACGACAGAGAGAGAGAAAGAGAGAGATACTAGTTATAGCATTGACTTGTTGCTTTGAGTCTCATTGTCTTCATCTATAAAAAGTGTTTGGTTGTTTTTATTTTGTTTTGTTTTGGTTGGGTTTATTTGGTTGTTTTTGTGAGACAGAGTCTCTATACACAAAGCCCTGACGGTCCTGAAATTCACTATAGACCAGAACTCAGAGTTCTGCTTGCCTCTGCCTCCCAAGTGCTGGGATTAAATTTGTGAGCCACCAGGTCTTGGGGGGAGGGGAGAAAATCTGTATTTTTAATTTAAATTCAGAGTTGTTTTAGAAGCAGTACAGTTACTGCCTATAAAGTCCCATGTGTTTACTGTTACCGTAAGTAGCATGTGGGTATCTGAGCGTTTCCATATTTTGTGTATGTATTTCCTAGCTGTGAGCATACACTAAGTATGTAATAGTATACTTTTTTTTGGTTGTTGTTTTTTTGGTTGTTGTTTATTTGCTTTCTGAGTCATGGTCTGACCATGTAGCAGTCTGGCCTGGAACCACGGTGCGCACATGCCGCTTCCTCCCAAGTACCCCTAGTATATTTTTATAAAAGCTCTCTACTCAGAATTTTCAGGTATTTATCTTTTCAAAAACATTTCACTTGACACATAATCATCAAATTTGGCTCTTGGGTATCTGCATCCTCTCTCTCCCTTTCCCTTCTTTCCTGTAGACATGGCTGCTGGGCATGGACACGAGCATGGGCATGGCCATGGTCATGACAAATTGGTACTTCCAGATCACTCACAGTGGAAAATAGAGGGGACACCATTAGAGACAGTCCAGAAGAAGCTTGCTGCCCGGGGGCTGAGGGATCCATGGGCTCGGTAAGATGAGTCTTGGCGTGTCCTCTGTTTCTGAAGTCACTTCTTGCTTTGGGTACCAAGACAACAGGACTGGCATGCACCGGCCACAGTGCACGTGTGCCAGAGATGACTCAACTGAGGCCTCTCCTTCCACCGTGTGGGTCCTGGGGAAAATGGCTCTCTCTCTGTCTCCTGGAACTCTGTAGACCAGGCTGGCCTTGAACTCACAGAAATCCACCCTCTCTGCCTCCCGAGTGCTGGGATCACATTCGTGCGCCATCACTGCACAGCGAAAAATGGCTTCTTAGTTTTAGTTGTGTGCAGTATAATTCACCCATTTTAAAGTTAACTCATTATAATTTTGTTAGTTTTTAAAAATGGGCAGCTATGGAATCACTACTGACATCATGACATAGAGTATTTCTGTAATCCCAGGAAATGTGTGCCTTTTGCAGCTGCAAAAATTTTTGTTGTTGTTGTTGTTTGGTTGGTCGATTTGGGGTTTTTTTTTTTTTTTTTTTTGAGATAGAGTTTCTGTGTAGCCCTGGCTGTCCTGGAACTATGCATCATTAAAACAAATGTAACACATCGTAAAATAATATCTCACAACACATGTGTCTGGCGCCTGCAGAGATCAGAAGAGGGTATTGGGTCCTATGAGACTGGAGTTACAAGTCCTTGTGGGTGATGTGAATCCAGCCTGGGTCTCTTGAAGTGTAGCCCATGCTCCTCACTAATGTGCTGTCTCTCCAGCACCAAGAGTTAGTCTTTGTTTCATTTGAAGAAAGAAGGGAGGGAAATATTGTCTGTGGATAGCCAGTTGCTTCAGGACCATTTATTAAAAGATTATTCCCAGTTGAATTACTTTGATAAATATATCAAAAATCAATAGACGATATCTTTGAGGTGTATTTCTGGATTCTGTCTTGATTCTCTGTTCAGTGTGTCTGTATTTAGGTCCAATACCACAAACTTTAATACGATGGTATAAGATCTCCAATTACCTTTCCTTGGTTTAGCTATTCTGGGTCCCTTTTTTTTTTTTTTTTTTTTTTGCCTATAAATTTTAGTATGTGCTCATCAATTTCTACAAATGCCCGACTTAGAATTTAATTGGGATCTTACTATTTCACAAAATTTATGGTGTGAATCTTTTCCATGTTTCTGTTGAACTCACATCAGTCTTGAGATAATTTATGCCTTTATAATGCTGAATCTTTTAGAACACATGTGATTTATGTTTTTTTGAACTTTCAAGTGTTATTTTCTTACTTTTTGTACATATCTTGAACATTTTGTTGAATGTATTTATATTTCTGGTACTATCATAGGTGGGGTTTTTGTTTGTTTGTTTGTTTGTTTTTTGTGTTTTCGAGACAGGGTTTCTCTGCAGCTTTGGAGCCTGTCCTGGAACTAGCTCTTGTAGACCAGGCTGGCCTCGAACTCTCAGAGATCCGCCTACCTCTGCCTCCCAAGTGCTGGGATTAAAGGCGTGCGCCACCACCACCTGGTGGTTTTAATCTTCTAAGATTTTGTTCAGAACATGCAACAGGTCCAGTGTGGTGGTGCACGCCTTTAATCCCGGCACTCAGGGGGCAGAGGCAGGTGGATTTCTACAAGTTCCAGGCTAGCCTGATATTTCCTGAGCTCCACAGCCAGAGCTACTTCTAACGTCTTTGTGTAGTTTTGGTATAAATAAACTAGTCTGATTTATTTCCATATTTTCTAGTAAGGCAGATTTTTTTTTTGGTTAATTTTTTTTTGTCCTCTATAAGGTGATCCCCCCCCACACACACACACACTAATTTAGATTATCTGTACACGAAGACATTTCTTCCTGTAGCTCTCGGCTTTCTGTTCAGTGTAGTCAGAACAACCAGAACAGGAGTTCAGTCTCCTGAAGCTCAGGCTGTATGACAGGGACGGCTGTGAGCCCTTTGTGGTGGTGGTGATGCCAGCTGTGCATCCTTCTGTGCAGGATAGATCATACACCAGCATGCTTGATATTTATGACAGTAATGCTGGGAAGATAGTAGTCAACTTTGGACAGAAGGTCAACTTCATATTTTATATGTGAAACTCTGTCATATAGTCTTAATTATACTCTGCCCACTATGACTTACAGTGTGAAATGGTCTAGCTTTGGACCAGGTGTGGTGGTGCATGCCTGTAGCTTACAGTTCAGGAGACTGAGGCAGTATTGTCATAAGTTGGAGGCCAACTTGGCCTAGATAGAGAGATCCTGTTTCAAAAACCAAAGAAAGAAAACAATGCCGGGCACAGTGCCTCACGCCTTTAATCCCAGGACTTGGGACACAGAGGCAGGGAGATCACTGTGAAGCCAGCCTGGCCTACAGTGTTCCAAGAAGCCAGGGCTACATAAAGAAACTCTGTCTCAAAAAAAAAAAAAAAAAAAAAAGAAAGAAAGAAAAAGAACAAAAGATACTAATGTAGCATTTCAGTATTTAAGAAAGAAGAACATCCAATGTATTTGGCTCAGTGAACTGTGTGTGATTATCATTTTTCTCCTCTTTCCCAGCAATGAGGCTTGGCGTTACATGGGAGGCTTCGCGGAGAACGTCTCCTTCATGAGTGTGCTGTTCAAAGGCTTCAAGTGGGGCTTTGCTGCGTTTGTGGTCGCAGTAGGGGCTGAGTATTTCCTGACCTCCCAGAACGGTGATAAGAAGCATCACTGAAGGCAGCAGCTGGGATTATCTCCTGACTTCTCTCTCGTGAAAATAAGATTTCCTCTCTCTAGCTCCTTGGCTAAATGTTTGTCCTTGAAAGAATGGCTTAATAAAGTAAAGGAAAACTTTGTTTTGTCTTGTAACTCTTAAATAATTAGAAAGAAAAATTTAATGTATGTACCTGTAATTTCAGCACTTGGAAAGCTGAGGCGGAAATATGAATTCAAAGCCAGCTTAAGCTACATAGTGAGGCTGTTGCAATAAATAAATAAGATAAATATGCATGTGTGTGTGTGTGTGTGTGTGTGTATTGGGTTTCGTTTGGAATGGTGGGTGTTGGAGGCACCAGCAGCAGTGCATTCTGCATGCAGCAGGCAGCCACCTAATTCAGCTCAGCAAATGTGTTCTAAGAGTGACCTGCTGAATCCAGTTAGCCTGTACATGCAAAGGTGTGGGGCTGTCCGTTGGCGCTTAGACAACTTAACAGCAGCACAGAACTCCAGGACACCACTAATAAAAAACAAAAAACTGGCACCGTTTCTCCCCAAGTAAGCCATCAGTTGCCAATGCTTTCTTGGCTATGGGTAGAGCCTCCTGGGCCCCTCCACTATCCATTCCGTTATGGTAATCACAGCGCAACACCATATCACATTCAAAGACAGTATTTCATCTTTCTTTTCTATCCTGTTCCTACATTCTTTCTGTCCCCTCTCCATGATGTTCCCTGAGTTGTGTGTGTCTGTCTGTCTTTCTGTCTCTGTCTGTCTGTCTGTGGAGTGTTTGTTACTTATTCTCGGCATTTTGACCAATTAGTAGTCGTTATATTAATTGCTGCTGACCCCCCAAAACTGACCAAGGTATTTAAAAGGCAGTTTGACAGAGTGACCAATTAGCCCAGCAATGGTACCCACGACCTGAGCCATGGACATGAGCGGCCTACAGCACCAAGCCTGGATTCCCTCCTGCGGAGCAGGCCTCAAATCCAAACAAAGCAGTTGGATGACAGCCATGCCCCTTTTACACCAGTGGCCACCTCTCTAGTTGATGTATGCCTCATTTTCGTTTTTCTTTATTAATCCTATTTTCTTCTTTTAATCCTCCACTGTTGCCATATTGAGAAAAACCTTGACACGTTTTAATAAATTGGACATTTTCCCCATGTTAAATCTTTAACATTAAGTCACTGGTTAAGATTAACAGGCTGGAGAGAGCTGGGCGGTGGTGGTGCATGTCTTTAATCCCAGCACTCAGGAGGCAGAGGCAGGCAGATCTCTGAGTTTGAGCTACAGAGTGAGTGCCAGGATAGTCAGGGCTACATGGAGAAACCCTGTCTTGAAAAAAAAAAAAAAAGAAAAGAAAAGAGAAAAACCTGGTGAGATGGCCCAGCAGTTAAAATCTTTGACTGCTTTTCAGAGGACCTGGGTTTGAGTCCCGGCACCCCATGGTGGCTCATAACCTGTGACTCCAGTCTCAGGAGGTTCGATACCTCTGCCAGCCCTCTCTGGGCTTCAGGCACGCACATGGCCCACAGACAGACATGTCATCAAAACACACGTTAAAAAAAATGTTAAAAAAAAAGATTTTAGGGGACTGGAGAGGTAGCTCAGCAGTTAAGAGCACTGGCTGTTCTTCCAGAGGACCCAGGTTCAATTCCCAGCACCCACATGACAGCTAACAACTGTCTGTAACTCCAGTTCCAGGATCTGATACCTTCACACCAATGCACATAAAATAAATAATTTTTAAAAAAGATTTTAAAAAGTTTATTGAGAAGATATATTCTTGAGTACTCAAGTCAATTAAAGTCAGAATGAGCAATCCTAAATGATACAGAATTTCTAATAAAAGTCAAGTGGTAAAATGGAATCACTAGAAACTTAAGGGAGCTGGAGAGATGGCTCAGCAGTTAAGAGCATGCACTGCTCTTCCAAGGGACCTGGGTTCAATTCCTAGCAAACACATGGCAGCTCACAACTGTCTCTAACTCCAGTTCCAGGGGATCTGATGCCCTCACAGACATACATGCATGCAAAAACACCAATGCACATAAAAATAAATAGTTGGAAGAAAGAAACCACAGTTAATTGCTAGCTCGGTTTGTTGGTGAGCACTGTCTTTCTTGTTTATAGTAGTTGGATTCTTGCACTGGGGTGTGGGGAATTATTCACTCTGGCCTTTTCTTAATAAGGAACTAAATTCATTCATGATGGCTCTGACCTCATCATCCAATCTCCCAACGGCCTCTACCTCTAAATACTGAATGAAAAAAAAAAGAAATAAAAAAGAAAAGACATGATTGGTCCCAGGTTTTGGCACCAGATGAATGAAAAAATAAAGAGGAAATTTGCACCTGCCTGCTCCTAGGTGTGGTGGAGGAGGAAGTTTATTGTAGATAAAAGGGAGAGCTTCCAGAGACAGGGACGTCTGGGAGAGTCCAGAGTGGGCGTGGTCAGACCGTCCTGGGACGTCTGGGAGAGTCCAGAGTGGGCGTGGTCAGACCGTCCTGGGACGTCTGGGAGAGTTCAGAGTGGGCGTGGTCAGACCGTCCTGGGACATCTGGGAGAGTCCAGAGTGGGCGTGGTCAGACCGTCCTGGGACATCTGGGAGAGTCCAGAGTGGACATAAGCAGATGTCTTTGCTTCTGGCTGTTCTCTTCCATTTTCCCAGGGTTTGAGACTTATCAATACCATCACGGTGGAATTAAGTGTCAACATATTTTAGGGGAACACAAACAACCCATTGCATATTGATTACAATAACTAACAGCAATGATTATTTTCAAGAAACCAGCTTTCGTCTTTGAAGCCCTGTGGAGGCCTGGAAATATGAGCCTATTCCCATGTTGGCCGTAGGTCAAAGAGTTGGAACTTACCTCCAGTTCCTTCAAAGCTATTGTACTTCTACCTCAAGCACAGGTCCCAGGTAAGTGGAGGTCTCTCAAGGTTATTGTCAACAGGTGTGGCTAATAGCTAGACCTTGTGCTGCAGGAATAGAGAAATAGATTATTCCTACCTCAAACAAGAGTCTAAGTATCCAACCCAGTTCCAGTTCCCTTTGTGGAGATAACTTGGGATTCCAACCAGGGAGTGGTTTGCCTACAGAATGTTTTGGTCTAATATGTGAGCATGACTTGTTTTGTTCTAGCAACAGAATGTTTAATTATGAATGAGCCGCAACTTACAGCTGGTCTGTTCATTTCCTTGTATCGTGTTAATGCGGTCTTTTGTCTTACTCCTACCTTTTGGGGTCAAGAGTATTTTAAGCAGTTGGAAATTAAATGCAGGTGAATTTCAGTACTCACTGGAACTCCCTCCCGATACTATCCTATATTTTCTCCGTTTTATTATTTTCATTTACGTCTTCATATTCTTTACTGTATTTCTAAATCCCCATGCCTCTACCCTGGCGAGTTATTTTTGTTGAGACTGGTCCCTGACAAAGCCCTTGTCTCTGTAATGTTTGAATTTGACTTGATGGCCAGCAAGGCCCCAGGATCTGGTCTGTTCCTGGCCTACTTTAACCATCTTTCCAAGAACAATAGATTGGATTTACTTAAGAAAATACATTTATTGATTTAATATTCTAATTATCAATATAGTCTGCTAAGATGGGTTGATTTTGATAATTGTATCCTTGAGAAAAGGCAATTACAACACAAGAAATATAAATTTGCATTCTATTGTCTGAACGTTAATCATTTTACATGATGAATATGTCACAATTTGAGATTAAGTAATGAAGTGCTATTTTACTTAATGAAAATGTGTGATGTCTAAATATTACACAATGCAAATGTATTTAAACATATTACACCCATAAATTTGTATAATGTTGATGTTTTTATCACTTAAATTTATAATTTAATTTAAAAGATACATTAAAAGGAAAAATACAGTGCAGAGAAACAAACACTGGGGTCCCTAGAAATAAGATGATAAACTTGTTAATTACAAGTATTTGAGAGTATGTGGTCCAAAATTAATTTATTAAGACAAGGATTCACTATGTAGTTCAGGCTAGCCTCAGACGCACAGAGATTTAACTGCTTCTGTCTCCCCTGTGCTGGAATTGGTCCAAAGTTTAAAACATGCCATTTAAAAGATAAATTTTGAGCCCGGCGGTGGTGGCTCACGCCCTTAATCCCAGCACTTGGGAGGCAGAGGCAGGTGGATCTCTGTGAGTTCGAGGCCAGCCTGGTCTACAGAGCTAGTTCCAGGACAGCCAGGACTGTTTCACAGAGAAACCCTGTCTCAGAAAACCAATAAATAAATAAAGGATAAATTTTGACCTGGGTGATGACTCAGTCGGTAAAGTACAATCACGAGGGCCTGAATTTGGATTGAACACCCAAGAGAAAACGGGCACGGGTGGTGCATGTTTGTTACCCCAGGGCTGGGGAATGGGATGGACCCTGCGGCTTTGCTGACCAGCCAGTCAGGTCAGCTCCAGGTTCCATAAGAGACACTGGCCTCCGTGTGTGCATGTATGGGTACACGCGTGTCCACACACATACATGTATACACAAGACAGGTAGACCTGAGCACAGTGCCGTGTGCCTGTAGGTCTAGCTACTTGAGAGGCAGAAGCAGGAAGATAGCAAGTTGGAAGCCAGCCTGGGTAACACAATGAGACCCTGCCTTAAAACATACTAGTCCCTATAGTTAATCTTTTGTTTTGTTTTGTTTTTCAAGACAGAGTTTCTCTGTAGCTTTGGAGCCTGTCCTGGAACTAGCTCTTGTAGACCAGGCTGGACTCAAACTCACGGAGATCCGCCTACCTCTGCCTCCAGAGTGCTGGGATGAAAGGCGTGTGCCACCACCTCCCGGCTAATCTTAAATATCTACATGGAGCTTCAAAACAGCTGAAGCAGACAGAACTAAAGGGGAGAGAGCCGTAGCTGCAGCCTGTAACGCTCTCTTTTCTGTAATTGATAGGACGAGTGGGAAACAAGGCTGCAGGAGTCTTGAGCAACACTACCGCCCAGCTCGATGCAATATTTATAGAATGCTGGAACAAAAGCAGAACACATTCCCAGTATGAGGGATGTTTACCATAACTGATTAGATCTCAGGCGCCGTAGAGTTAAGACGACTGGAGTCAGCTCTGCAAAAAAACAAACGAAAAAGCCACAACTGAAATCACACAACACATAATCTCAAACAATTGCTCATTATTTGGCAGCACAGTGATAATAATAAATGGCCCACCAAAGGAGCAGTTTTAGGTAGCTGTGTCAGAACACTGACCAAAGCCATGTGGGCAGGAAAGGGTTTGTTTCATCTTATAGTTCCAGATAACTGTTCATCAATGGAGGAAATCAGGTCAGGAACCGGCAGGCAGAAACTGAAGCAGAGGTGATGGAGAGACATGGGTTCCTGGCTTGCCCCCATGGTTTGCTCAGCTGGCTTCCTTATACAGCCAAGGACCACCAGCCCAGGGTGGCATCGCCCACAGGGAATGGGCCTTCCCCCATTAATCAACCAAGAAAATGCAGCAAGGCTCACCTAAAGGCCAATCGGGTGGAGGTAATTCTTTAACTGAGGTTCCCTCGTCTCAAACGATTCTAGTTTGGGTCAGGTTGACAAATCTAACCAGCACGGACTCTAGGGAACGTAAAAAATAGCAGAAGAGAAATGAAATAATCGGAACCAAAGTTCAAGAACCGCAGGTAAGACTAATGTTTAGGAGTGAGTAGGAGGGGAAGACACAAATGAGCAAGATGAGGAGAGAGAGAGAGAGAGAGAGAGAGAGAGAGAGAGAGAGAGAGAGAGAAGAAGGAAGAATGTCATAGAAGTCCTGGAGAGTTAAAACAGAGACACTTTATACACATCTTTAAGACAAATTTGGTAGCTTTGGTGAAACTGACACTGCTTTCTTTGTTTCGTTACGCTTAAGGTCTTGTACTTTTGGCTATCTTCCTGCCCCTGCCTCCTGAGTTCTGGGATCACAGGAGGATGCCCCCATACCCTGAAATACTATCATTTTGTAAGACAGATCGCCAGGCTGGGGGTGGGGGTGTAGCCAAGTCCATGTGCAGTCCCCTAGATCCAATCCTCAGCGTCACTAAAAACCAAAGCTGCAGATGTTTACACAAGGTGATAGCCTGAATGCCCTTGCAATTATTAAAAATACTTTCATTTTGGGGGAATTGTACATTCGCTGGCTGGGTTAGGTAGAGGAAAGTGCAGCAAAGTGCTTGGTGTATTGAAAGTAAGAATGTGATGTAGAAAAATGAAAATAGACCCATATCTATCACCATGCACAAAACTCAAGTCCAAATGGATCAAAGACCTCAACATAAAGCCAGCCACACTGAACCTTATAGAAGAGAAAGTGGAAGTACACTTGAACGCATTGGCACAGGGAACCACTTCCTAAATAGAACTCCATCAGCACAGACACTGAGAGAAACAATTAATAAATTGGACCTCCTAAAACTGAAAAGCTTCTGTAAAGCAAAGGACATGGTCAACAAGACAAAATGACAGACTACAGAATGGGAAAAGATCTTCACTAACCCCACATCAGACAGAGGTCTGATCTCCAAAATATTACAAAGAACTCAAGAAATTGGACACCAAAAGATCACATAATCCAATTAAAAAAATGGAGTACAGACCTAAACAGAGAACTCTCAACAGAGGAATCTAAAATGGCTGAAAGACACTTAAGGAAATGTTCAACATCCTTAGTCGTCAGAGAAATGCAAATCAAAACAACTCTGAGATTCTATCTTACACCTGTAAGAATGGCCAAGATCAAAAACACTGATGACAACTTATGCTGGAGAGGTTGTGGGGAAAAGGGAACACTTCTGCATTGCTGGTGGGAATGCAAGCTGGTACAACCCCTTTGGATGTCAGTGTGGCGATTTCTCAGAAAATTAGGAAACAACCTTCCTCAAGACCCAGCAATACCACTTTTAGGTATATCTCCAAAGGATGCTCAATCATGCCACAAGGACATGTGCTCAACTATGTTCATAGCAGCTTTGTTTGTCATAGCCAGAACCTGGAAACAACCTAAATGCCCCTCGACCTAAGAATGGATAAGGAAAATGTGGTACATTTACACAATGGAGTACTACACAGCAGAAAAAAAATAATGACAGCTTGAATTTTGCAGGAAAGTGGATGGAGCTAGAAAACATTATTTTGAGTGAGGTAACCCAGACACAGAAGGACAATTATCACATGTACTCACTCATAGGTGGTTTTTAAACATAAAGCGAAGAAAGCCAGCCTACAAACCACAATCCCAGAGAACTTAGACAACAATGTGGACACTAAGAGAGACTTAACATAGATATAATCTACATGGGAAGTAGAAAGAAGAAAAAGACAATATCTCCTGAGTAAATTGGGAGCATGGGGACCTTGCAGGAGGGTTGAAGTGGGGAGGGGAGAGGCAGGGAGGGGAGCAGAGAAAAATGTAGAGCTCAATAAATATCAATAAAATTAAAAGAAAAGGCTAGGGTTAGGCATGGCAGGTTAAGAGGATGAGGGTGTCAAGTTCTCAAGACTGCTTCCTGCTGATTTGTGGGTGTTGAATTCTTGGGGGACCTAAGAAAGCTGGGATGCTGGTCACGTCCTGGGGTATTTGGTTGCTTCACTCATGTTCAGGATTTGTGGTGTGAAACTGTCCGGTGTCTCTTGGACCTGGTGAGGTGTAAGGCAGAACAGACGACAAGGTTAAGTTTAGGAAGAAAAAATTTTTCTTATAGGTCTTGGTAATTGAGGAGGAGGGTATCAGGACCAGGGAATTGAGAGGGGTGTATCTGACCTATTTAAGGAGAATCCTTCAATACAGCTTCCCGGAACTCACAAGAATTCTTTGAGTTTGTGAAAACATAAGTTTTAGACATATACATTATACAAATGGCAGCATATTTATATAAAAAAAGAAAGTAAGTAATAATGATGGCATTTTTGTCTTGTTTTGTTTTTTGAGACAAGGCATTTTTTTTGGTCATTTTTATAACTTCTTTTCTTCCTGCCATAATTTTTGCTGAAAGTAAAGAATGAAAACTTTCCTCCTGTTTCCCAAATTTGGAAACTATTACTTGAATTCTCTAGCACCTACAAAGCATTGCATTGTTGTCTTATGTCTGGCCATTATTTAAACTAGTGTGCATTTCATGTGGTTTTTGTTTCTCAGATAGGACCAAAAAGCATTCAAATAATACTAATTACATGAGCCTAGCCTTGTGAATAAGCACCACACATGATAATATGTAATGGTGTTATTAGACTACTTTGCATGTGGGACAAGTTCACAGAATGAAGGTAACAAAACCCAAAATAATTTGGAATAAATTTGGAGTTAGATTTTTGAATATGGGTCTAATTTGTGAGCCCATAGACACACAGTGTTACCTGTGTCTATCACGGTATACAGGACAAGCAAGACCATGGACTGAAGTGGAAGGTGAAAGCTTCTAATCATACTTATCTTCGTGTTTATTGCTGATGAATTAAATCTGGCTGATTTTCTTTACAGCACTGGGGTCTGAGCCCAGTGCCTCATTCTCTTCTTTTACTTAAGGTAGCGCCTCGGTGGTTGCCCAGACTGGCCCTGAACTCCTGTCGCCTGGGCTGGTGTCATGGTCCTCTGCCACAGTCTCCCAAGTACCTGGGATTACAACCCGGTGCCACCAGACTGAGATTAATAAATAAACTCAAAATGGGGTTATTCGCTCACAAACTGGTTGTGGAGCGCTTACACAGAATTTAGGAAGAGGCCTCTTGAGGGAGAGGTGTCCTGACCTCCAATGGAGAATACAAAGGTCGTTCAGAAAACTGCCATAGGCTGCACTTTGTGTGTGCTAGGTTTGTGGAATTTATAATCCACAGATTGGAAATAACTCACCTTCATTAGGGACCTGAGCAGCTTCAAGAGAGTTTCACAGAGAACCCACTGACCGAAGCGAATACCGATGACACAAGAACAAGGGTAACTCAGCCGTAGACTCTGCCCGCTGCGTTGCCTGTGTGACCTCACCCCGGGAAAACCACCTCCTCCCCTCCAAAGCACCAAGAAGACAGAAATATGGACATGGACCAGGTGTCAGTGCAGGGAACCTTGCCCCAGGAGTGGACTGGTTTGATAACTTAGC
The DNA here is from genome assembly GCA_004026605.1 of Ondatra zibethicus. Lineage (NCBI taxonomy): Eukaryota > Metazoa > Chordata > Mammalia > Rodentia > Cricetidae > Ondatra > Ondatra zibethicus. The sequence continues at coordinate 41,414 of PVIU01008487.1, forward strand.
TCACAACTGCATAGAATCAGCATGATTAGAACGACCTTAAACACAACCCTTCATCCGTGTCTTGCCTTCCAGTTCTACATTTACGTATTTTCATGTACGTTTATAATCACATTAACATACAAAATATGAACTCATGTAAAGACCGATTTAGACTCATTAGAATGAATTTCCTTTGTTGCATACGAGCAATGGTAAACAGGGCCTTAATAGTAATAATAAAAAAAAGAAATCCCCATATTTCAACATCTGTATGCCTTTCTGTTTAATCTCATGTGCAACGAAATGAAGTAATTCTTTTGAAATATCCCACAAGTTACAAAACGAACTGGAAAGAATTTTAGTTGTTACTAAAGACTTACGTTTCTGGGAATGGTGCATTGCAAAATAAGAACATTATGTGTACTTAATATGGAAACTGGGTCATTTGAAATATATTTTATCATGTTTTGCTTTAAAACTGAAGGAAGGGCAGGCAGCTGTGATGCACACCTTTAATCCCAGCACTCGGGAGGCAGAGGCAGGCGGATCTCTGTGAGTTTGAGGCCAGCCTGGTCTACAGAGTGAGTTCCAGGACAGCCAGGGTACACAGAGAAATTACATCTAGAAAGAAATACTCTGCTTTTATAAGTGATACTGTTTGTAAATTATTAATTTGAAACACTGTAAAGAAAGGGGTTTGATACTCACTGTAAATGTGTCTCCTGTTTTATCTTTAATTACACAGTTGCAATTGAATTTTGAAAAAGAAAAGTATCTGACGCTTTCTGCTGGCTGTATAATTAAAGTCCTTGTACAAAACATATACATAAATATTTTAATTTCACATATCATCTTGTTTCAAAATTTCCAGGTCAAAGACTAACTGTTCAGGTAGGTAATCCCAAAGGCCAACTCCAGTAACTATAGCAACAACAGGCCTAAAAATAAAGAGTACTTCTGTCAGTAGAGATGAAGCCACCCTGCTAAGGAAGGGTCGGGGTTACAGGCTGTGGTGTCATCTGGACCTGAGACCCACATGTGACAGCCATCAACACCACAGCATGAGGCCTGATAAGGACGGAGAGCCTTAAGATTGGACACTATAATCAGACAAGACACGATTAGAGACTAAAATGTAACCTGTAAACACTACATAATTTTCTTTTCTTTTCTTTCTTTTGGTTTTTCGAGACAGGGTTTCTCTGTAGCTTTGGAGCCTGTCCTGGAACTAGCTCTTGTAGACCAGGCTGGTCTCGAACTCACAGAGATCCGCCTGTCTCTGTCTCCCAAGTGCTGGGATGAAAGGCGTGCGCCACCACCATATGGCTAAGAAGCATTTTTTTTTAATCCAATGGGAAGAACATTACAACTGAGCCAGGCCTACACATTGACACGTGATATAACTTCCTTTGCTCATTAATGCTGAAAATACCAGTAATTGTGGGTCTAGAACAGTTTAATCTAACTCCAGCCAATGACTCCATTCACAGCAATTGCTTGTGATAAAAATTTCTTTTTTAACATTCTGGTCTTTGTTGTAGGTGGTAATAGTAATAATAATAATAATAGTAGTGTGTGTGTGTGTGTGTATGTGCACGCGATTGCGTACATGCGCGTGCTTTATACCTATTTACCTCTCTGTGTCTCTGTCTGTCTGTCTCTCTGTGTGTGCGTGTGTCTGTGAGTGTGTGTGTGAATGTGTGTGTGTGCGCATGTGCCTGTGAGTGTGTGTGTGAATGTGTGTGTGTGCCTGTGAGTGTGTATGTGAATGTGTGTGTGTGCATGTGCCTGTGAGTGTGTGTGTGAATGTGTGCATGTGCGTGTGCCTGTGAGTGTGTGTGTGAATGTGTGTGTGTGCGTGTGCCTGTGAGTGTGTGTGTGAATGTGTGTGTGTGCGTGTGCCTGTGAGCTTGTGAGCGTGTGCGTATGTGTGTGTGACACAGAATTGTGTGGAGCTTACTTTTAAAGGTCTTTTCTCTCAGGAGTCCTGGAAAAGGAGCTCAGGTTACCAGGATTTGTAGGAAACACCTCTAATTACCAAGTTATCTTGTCAGCAGCCCTGTTGATTTTTGAGTTGACAAAGTTACCAGAGACAGAAGCAAATAACGGTGCGCCCAACTTCTTCCCACATCAGAATCAAGGAGATGCTCTGGAATTACAATGGGAACAGAAGCTAACATTTCAGCACACCTTCCTTGAACTTTGTTCTTTCATCCCACAAGGGCTTATTGAGCGACTCACAGGTGCCAGCAAGCAAAGCTTATTTCTCGTCTCTGGATACTTGCATTCCAGTACAGACTCTCTCTCTCTCTCTCTCTCTCTCTCTATATATATATATATATATATATATAATTTATTATATTATATAAAATATCGTATAAAATAAAATTATAATATATATAAATAAAAATATATATACTATATTATATATAATATAGTATATATTATAATATATATTATAATGTTATATTATAATACTATGATATAATATATAATAGTATATATTATATAGAGTATATATGGTATATATTATATAGAGTATATATAGAGAGAGTATATATTCTCTCTATATATATTATTTAGTATATATACTATACTATTATTATATAATAGTATATATATTATATATACTATTAGTGAGATTTGCACTACCTAGTAAATTATTTGCACACAAAGGATGTTTTGCCAACCTGTCTTTTCCAGGAACATAAATCTGAAATTGTGGTTTGAATCGGGGAAACCTGATTATTCTTCCACTCCCTCCTATTCCCTTCCGCCCTTCCCTCTTCCCACTTTTCACCATGATTCTCTTCTTTCCCCTATTCTCCTTTTTCTTTCTTCTTCCTTCTTCCTCCTCTTTCATCCTTCCTGTGGAACAGGGTCCAGACTTGTCTCAAACTCCATTGTCTCAGTTGCCCAAGTTCTAGGGTGATAGGCATGAGGCACAGATTGGGCTTTGAGGTTCAGTTGTTTGGGAGGGGGTGGAAGACCGAGACAAAGGCTCACGTAGCCCAGCTGGCCTCAAACTTGCTATGTAGCCAAGGATAACCCTAAATCGTGATCCTCCTGCTTCTCCCTCCCTGAGCAATGCCAAGCCCAGGTTTTGAGATTTGATTCTTGACTATCATCCAGTCCTACAAACTGCACATAACTTTGTCCTATGCTAAGAAAACACATTGTGCCTTGTCTTAAAGCTTGGCTGTTTCCATACTTGTCCTACTAAATTATAAATCTTGAAAACCTCACCCTATTTAGCCTTTAATCTTCTACATACTAAATTACACACGTTAAATTATCAACAAATGTCCCATGTAAACTTACTTTAATTCCTTAATGAACTTTAATCACAATTTTTTTGGGGACAGTCTCACCTTGCAGTTTAGGCTGACCTGGAACTTGTGACAATTCTCCTGTCTCAATTCTTGAGTGCCAGGGTTACAGGCATGAACCACCTTGCCTGGCTCCTAATTTTCATGATTATAAATTCTCACTGAAAGAAGTGATAGGCAGTCGCACTAATATTTTTTACAATGCTTTGTGAAAAGGAGATCCTTCATATTTAGTAAACTCAACCGAAAATGTTCGAAATGATTTTACTCTCTTAATGTTCAAATCAGCCTTTACAGGAGTGTAAATTCCTCTTATACTTGATGGCCAAAATCAGTCCAAGAAAATAGGCAGACAGCTGCAGCATCTGAGTTTCAAAATACAATGTTTCCTTTCCAGCCCTTTGCTTCAAAATACAATGTTTCCTTTCTATCCCTTTGTTTCAAAATACAATGTTTCCTTTCTATCCCTTTGTTTCAAAATACAATGTTTCCTTTCCATCCCATTCCTGCGGATCTTTATTTTTTTTTTCAGACAGGCTGAATTTGAACTCACCACTTACCACCTTCCTTCCTTGGCCTCCCAGTTGATGAGAATACAGGCCTGGGCTACCACACCTGGTTTAGAAAACGTCATCTGGTCAAACTGGATCCTATTACCCAATAATATTGTATCATAAAATGATATACTGATAACATTTTTTTCTCCCCTTCCATTATCTTTTTAGGTCAATCTATTCTTAGTAGTAAGAATAAGACAGAGCATAATGGAATGTATAATTCTAAACCATACAAAACCCGATTAGCCATCTATGCAGACTGTTGAGAAAAGCATGGCTGGCAGTGGGGTAGAGATGCCCTAGTCATGCAGATTTTCTGGCAGCGCTGTCTGTCATTGCTCAAGGGCCTATGGCCTCTGTAGGTTACAAGAGATAGTGAGACACCGGCTAGCTAAACCAGAAACCACACAGATGTAACTACCGCACCACAGAGTGCCCACGCTCAACATCTGGAGACTGTTTGAAATCCCAGGCTATTTCCCCACCCCCCTTCACTGTAGTGGTACCTGATTCCTGCCACGAATATTTAAGTCCCACCTCTTCTAGCCCTTATTGCTTGGACTGACTTAATTTATGATTGCTCCCATTTTGCTGTGCTTGACTGTTTTCTCCCCTCCAGACTGCGAACTCCCTGTGGCTAAGGCAAGAGAGTTTCCTGTCCATTTCTCACCCCTTTCTTCTCCCTCACCCTGGGTAGTGAAGCTCACCAAATCAGAGTAAAATCTGTCTGAGGCTTTTCTTCGACTGTGGCTTCCTTTGCAGCTACTAAGGCCACGATGCCGTGGTTTGTGTCTGAGTTATGCATACAGGCTCAATGCAGGGCTTTCTACAGATGTGTAAGCATGGTTGGCATATATCTGAGTGTGTTTAATAAAGAGTAATATGATCATAAACCAAAGTGTGTGGAAGGATTATTTTTATTGACAATGCTAGTCAAAAACATTCAAAAATCACCAAAGGAGCCCCAAAAGACTATTTAGCTTGCAGAAGATGCCCCGTGACTCTTCATTCGTGCTTCATGGTGACTGGGCAACAAGCCTACATACTTAGTCCTCAGAAGTCATATTTGATGTGAGAGAATCTGTATTTCAATTCAGGCTTCTAATCTGTAAGACAGGCGCAACTGAAATTCTCAGCCTTTAGCTTGATAAGCCTTGTGTAGCAGTCAAGTGGAGCTAGGTATTATTTAGAATATGGATACATGGTCTGAATTTTTAAGTCGTTTTTGGAAATCTTTCATAGGAAAACTAGTAGAAAAGGTGAATAGTAATGTCTGTTGGCAAGGAGTGCAGAGGTCTGGGACAAAGGGTTCTTATCAAATCGTTGTCAAGAGAAAGGGCTGAGAGCCAAGGCCAGCAAATCCTGTCCACAAGGATTGTGAAAAGCAGATTGTGCAAGGATATGCAAGAACAGATTACAACTCGAGAGATCAATCTCAGTGCCAGGCAGGCAAAGCAAACAACCCCAGAGCAGTCAATGGCAGGCCATCCCGTGGGAAGCTGGGGATAGGGGCTGCAGCCTGTGGCTGAAAGCCAGGTGTTGGAACTCAAAAGACTGTCTTCAAGAGTCTGTGATGGAGTGGACACAAAACTTCAAGTGTTGGCAAAGTTCCAGAGCTACTGTGTCTTAGATCAGCCAGGCTTCGGCCGAAGGGAAAATTCCAAGACCGACTGCTAGGTCGGGCTTGTCCAGGGGCGTATTGTGGCAATACATCGTGATAAAAATACCTCTTACATTCTAAGAGACTGGAACATTTTCTGGAACTCACAGCTAGAGTTAAAAATACACCTTGAGGTCAGCTAAGGCCTGAGACTGCTATACCTACTGTGTATTTGGCCTGCTCGTTTAGCCTGCTTTTAAGAGAACATTGCAGTAAACAACCTTGCTTGTCTTGGATTTCCCGTGGAATAGAAGTTTCCAACCGAAGACAATGCAGAGCGGTAATCTGACCTACCCTTCCATGCCGCTGATCCAAGAGTAATGGATGCACGTGTGTCTGCGTGCGTGTTAGCCTATCACTTGCTGGAAAGAGCAAACAGGCCGAAAGCGGCCTCATAAATGAACGCCCACCATAAGTGATGAGATCAGTCTATGTATATGGCTTGATAATCGATGTCTGTCATACGGTTTGTTATCTGGATCAGTTGGAGCCAGTGACTTCATCCCTTATAAAATTCTGTCAAAGATTTCTATAAAATATCCCTCACTCCTTCCTCATGTGCTGATGTCTGTGCTGTTCAGTAAAGAGAGCCCTTTGTTGGGGCGGACATACACATGGATACATTCGCACAGACAGGCACAAGGACAGACTGAGAAGACGGCTCTCAGGCAGGTGCACATTGGGACTCACACAGCACACAGACAGGAAAGGACAGAAGACACACGGAAAGCAAGGCAGAGAATTCAAATCTGGGCTCACTCTTGGTTAAACAGCACCAAGGCGAAGCATTTTGATTTCTTTCCTGAATGTCACAGGGACACATCTTGGGTGACTCAGAGTTTATTATTCATGTGTTTATTTTGCTCATCACGCCAATGTTATCAAGCCATTGATCGCCGTGGTTTTTGGTGGGCTTCCATTTATGGCTCTTGTACTGGGTGTTCGTTGAGCTTCTCTGATCTGTGGGGTTATGGTTTCCAACCGATTCATAAATTTTCAATCATTCTTTACTCGAGCATGTATTTTGTCCCTTCATACCCTCCTCCGGGAACTCTAACTGTACAGTCATCAGCCTATTAAAGCTGTGTTGCCACTTTTCTGGTATTCTGCTTATTTTGTTCTTTCTGCCTCTTTCTCTCTAGGTTTTGTTTTGAATGGGCTCTACTCAGGTTCACTAATATTTTCTTCCTCAATTTCCAATCTGCTATTAAGTTCATACAATGCAGTTTCATATAGAAGCATAGTAATTGCATCTATAATTTTAGTTCATTTTATTGTGTGTAGGATGCATGCATGTGTATATGCACAATGTGTGTATAAAAGTGGAGACAGAGGTTGATGTCTCCATTCATGATTTCATGCATGAGTCTTCCTCTACTGTTCTCCACCTTATTTACTTTCTAGTGCAATTTTCCTTTTTAAATTACCTCTATCTATCTATCTTTCTGTCTGTCTATTGTGTGTGTGTGCAAGCATGTGTTGTGTACATAGGGGTAGTAGTGTGTGGCATGGCATGTATGGCTCTCAGCTTTACTCAATGGCCTCTCATGCTTTTCTCTGTCCGGTTTGACATGTTCATTGGGGTCGTCTTTGTTTGGGTTGTCATGTTGGTGAGATTGTATATGTGTGGCTTCAGGTGTTACTAGAAGGCACAGCAAGCTCCCTGGTCCTCTGAATCTTTCAATCTTTTCACCTCTTTTTGCACAATGTTCCCTGAGCCTTAGGTGCATGAGTGTTTTATAGACATAGCTATCACTGAACTGGACTCCACAACTCTGCATTTTGATTGGTTGTGGTTTGGTTTTCTATACTTTTCTCTATATGTCGCGATGAGAAGTTTCCTTGATGAGGGTATAGACTTACTTGTGGGCATTTAGAGAAATGTTTATAGATTGCTGTAAGGGATGGTGCTGGGTTAGTAAATTCTTCTCCAGTAACCATGACTTCACTGGCTCTGATTAGTTAGCTAGGTTTCCACTACCAAGCACAGCAACCCTCCTGTTGGGTCCGTCTCAAGTCCAGTTAGAGAACTGTTGTTTTCTGTTGTATGGAGAGGGCCCCTTGTTTGTCCCGGCCACCGGGCTAGCTTACACCCAAAATAACCACACAGAAACTGTATTAATTAAAACACTGCTTGGCCATTAGCTCTAACTTCTTATTGGCTAACTCTTACATATTAGTGTAACCCATCTCCATTAATCTGTGTATCGCCACATGGCAGTGGCTTATCAGCAAGATTCTAACTGATGACCGCCTGAAGTGGAGGCTTCACCCATGGCTTCTTTGGCTCTGCCCTTCTTCCTCCCAGCATTCAGTTCTGTTTTCTCCGCCTACCTAAGTTCCGCCCTATCAACTAGGCCAAGGCGGTTTCTTTATTCATTAACCAATGAGAGCAACACACAAACAGAAGGACCGCCTATACTAGTTTTCCACAAAGGTATGTGCTCCATTACTGCACCCGCAGGTTCATTGTACCACGCTGGTGATCGATGTGGTTCCAAAGCATCACATCTGGGCAGGACTGCTGCTTTTCCTCCATTCAGAAGCTTGCATAGTGTCTCTGACGGCATGAAAGTCAGTCCTCGGGGAGGGGGCATTCAGGTCCCTTTCAACTCAAGGTTCTCTGGGCCCTGTTTGGAAAGGACATGGTGTCTTTGGCAATAGGGACTTACCTTCCACCTCTGGGGGGGGGTAACCCATGGCAACAGCAGTAGGCTGTATGCTTGGGGAATCTCTTAGACAGTCCTGGCCAACAACTCAAAAGAGGGCTTCTCAAGTCTGGTATTGGGATTTTTTTTTTTTTGTTAGGGGGGTCTTTGGCTCTTGGAGGAAACAACTGCCAACTCAGATGAAAAACAGTTCATTAAGACTATTTATACATCTTTATATACTGAATTACATGCATTATAATTTGTTAGTCAATAGTATAAGTCCTCGTGGCTTTTTCAGACATCCTTATTACTGTATCACCCATCTGTATCCTCCTGTATTTACCTCCCTCCCCTTCCCTAAGGACCCTGCTTACTAGGTCCCCATTCCACGTGTCTCCTGTGATTCCCCTCTATCCTCTTCCCACCTTCTGTATTACCTTCCTCCACGCCCCTAAGGAACCCCCCTTTTTCCCATCCGTTTGAATATTTCTATATACTAATTTTATTTTCTGTGGAATTTCTAGCCTAATTCTATCGGTTGGTTGCTTTCTTCATTATGAATCATGTTTTCCTTACCCTTCATACTTCCATAATTTTAAATTAAATGCTAGACATGGTAAATTTATCTTACGTGCCGTACTTTTTGTATTTCTATAGATTTTCTTTTAGCCTTGTTCTGAAATGTGGTGACATCTCTTATAAACAGTTTCATCTTTTCCACATGTTCAGGCTTTGCTATCTGGATGGGATCTGCTTTTACCTGGGGCTGACATTTCTCCACTTCTGAGAGGTCTGTGAGCGTGAGGGTTCTTCATTCTGCTCAGCACAGGACTTAGACTATTCCCGTCTCTGTGTGAGCTTTGAAGACTGTGCCTCTCTCCCAGCGGGTTGTTCTTCTCTTAGTCACAGCCACTGATTAACACTCAGCAGACACGCGGGGGTGACTTGCAGGTTCCTTGCCTTATCTCGTTCACAGTGCTGTCCCCTCCGGTACTTTGCCCCGCAGACTCCAGCCACCTTGGCCTCCCTGGACTTTGTCTTTTCCAGCGAGGAAGGCACTCAGACTTAGCCCTACTTCTTCCTCCTCGACGTGACCTAGAAATTCTTTTCAGACACCAGGCTGGGGTGACTATGGGTCTCTGTCGAGATCACTGCCCCTCATTGCCTGATATCCCACGTCTGAGGATTGTTTACGAGACTCTGCTGCAGTCTGGATTTTAGTGACGTCTAGTAGGAGGGCGTGGTGGTCCCTTTCCTGCTGCTGTGATAAAAAAACACCCCCAACCGAAGCAACTTAAGGGAGGAAGGGGTCCATATGGCTCGTAGTTCCAGAGGGACACTGTAATGGATTAAAAGGAGAGAAGAGCAGGCTGGGGGGAGACCGAAGCTGCTTCATCGACAGGGAGATGGAAAAGGAAGACTCAGGCTGCAAACAAGAAAGATCTGCCTGCCTCAGCGGACAGGGGAGGAAGTAGGCGTGGCTTGTCTCTTAAAGGGACAGAACAGATCATAACAGACTCGGCTGACCATGGTAAGGAAGACACGGCAGCACAGAGAGAAAGAAAGAGAGAGAGCCTTGCTGGTCACATTGCATCCACACGGAGGAAGCAAAGGGGGAACAGGAAATGGAGCTGGGCTGTAAGGCTTCGAAGTTTGCTTCCAGTGAGACATTTTCTACAGCAGGGCGCCTCCTCGGGCGCTGCCACCTTCCCAACAGGGTGCCAGCTGCATAGCAAGGTTTCAAATATACGAGCCTATGACGACATTTCACATCCAAACTGCAACACCCCAGCTTTTACCTCGATAGGCTCGCAGCCATTTCTCGTTGCAAAACGCATCTTGTCCAAAGTCCCGACACCGTTTAAAACTCAAACTTTCAGAGTCTGTTCTGAGATTCGTGACAACCTTTTAATAACTGTGACTCCTTGTAAAACCCCAAAACCAACTGTGTACTTCCAACACACACAGAATATACATTCACATTCCCCAAAGAAAGAATGGGGGCGTAGCAAGGAAAGATCAGCTCAAAGAAAGACCAAACCCTGGCAGGGCAGACACCAAATCCCGTGGTTGCACATTTGGCATCTGAGACTTGCAATGGGTTCATCTCTGTCACAAAAGGCTTCAGTAACCCTGACACTTCAGTGTTCCCATCTATAACACACAGTCTCTCTCTTGGACGGGCTCCAACGTGCACAGCTTTCCTGGGTGGACAGGCCATGATTCTTACCTATCTAGTGTCCTGGGCTCTCCACTGCAACTTAGGCTTCGCTTTCATGGTATCATGCAGTGACCTCTTAGGACCTCTGTGCAAGGATTCTGACCGGCTAGATATTGTTCGGCTTCAGGTGGCCAAGCTGACAGAGGACACACTGCTCCCTGGTACTCCGGCTTGCTGTTGGCTAAGATACATATCAACAGAGCCGCCAGTGATTGTGTGGGCTGTGTACAAGCTCCACTGCCTGAGATGCACATGCTGCTACATGTACAAAGAACTAGGGAAGCCTCAGAGACATTCTTCATGCATGTACATACAGTAAGTGTGTAGGCACTGTGAGAGAGACAGCCAACTGCCCACTAATATCTGTTCATTTTCCATACTATGGAGTGACTTTGGGACGTAGCTGTTAAGGCAGAGACCACACTCTTCCAGCCTGTGACTGAATGGCTAGTTCTCACCAGTGGGATGCAGGTGGAGGTGTATTGTGTCCTTTTGAAGGCACAGCCTTCAAGAGGCAGGTGTGCCTCCCTCACACGTTTCTCATTGGGCGGCTGAACCCTGAGAGGGACAGATGCCTTGGGAATGGTGAAGCCGGACTAGGAAGAGTCTCAGTTCCTCGAACTGCGGCATGAGTGGAAGATCCATGCTAGAAACCCTCACACCGAATGTCCAGGTAAAGAAAAAATAAACTTCTACATTAAGACACGACAGTTTGGGGATTGTGTCGTTACATCTGGAACTACGACCCAGACAGAGAAACTACTGTAGGTCAGATACTGTCCTAGGTGCTGAATTCACAACAAGAACCAAAAGAGTCAGTCTCTGCTCTTGTGAATCTCGCTTGGGATAAAACCCAGGCCTTTATTGCATGCTAGGCGAGACTCTACCCCTGAGCTATACCCCAACCCTGGCCTTCCAATACTAAAGATTAAACAAGAAACGCACAAAACAAACCAAAAAAAGAAGCAGAAACATAGTTATACCTTTCCAAACACCTCTCTGGTTCATGTCTTCTCAGTATACTGGTTGGCTAGACTGGCTGACCAGGATTCTGTCTACCTCTGCTCCCCCCAGTGCTAGGGTTATAGGTGTATGTGACCACACACAGCTGGTATGTGGGTGCTTGGGATCCAAATTCAGGTCCCCACGCTGACATGGCAGGCACTTTGCCAACTGAACCATCTTTCCGGCCCCTCTGCTGCATTTTAAACATACCCAGGAATAATAACTGACTTATGGAGACCATGCTTTTGTTCAAGCCGTTTCCAAAGCCACCATTAGTTCCACCCCTTCCCATGGTAACTTGGCTTTCTCTTCTGTTCTTGCCTTTATTTATAAATAGAATTTTTTATTATATTTTTTTTACTGTAGAATTTGGTGTTATTATGTGTTAGTTATAATCAAAGTGATATTTTCCCAGTTGTTCGATGTTGTCATTTAAGTGAATTCCCCAAATAACCCAACTCCGTAGAGCTGAAACTTGCTTTTGCATTTGAATCATTTTGCACAAAAAGCCTTTCGAAATGCATTCAATATTTTTTCTTCCCCTCTTGAAATAGCAAGCACAGAACATCCTTTAACCTTTGTCTGACTCAGACACTGACTGAAAGCATCTGTTCTTGTACTGGTCCACGGCACAGCGATGCCCGGATACTAGATAGCTCCAGATGCTTTTTCTGCCATGTTCATCATCTATTCCTCTGCCTCGTCCGCAGCCAGCTGCCACTGCTTGCTCCTGATCCAGCTCTCCCCCAGCCCCCTTAATTCGCAGCTCCTAATAATCTAGGAAGTCAGCCAAGGAACTTGTTAGCATTTGTGATAAAAATAACTAGACCCCAAGGATCTTAAAAATAAACTGAATTAATTTAATGGTACCTTTTTTTGCACACTTCAGTGCCTCTTTTATCCCCCAGTTCTGTTTGCTAAAAATTATTTCTTGACAAGACATTGCCTTCTATGTATACCCCATATGCACTGTCAGTAAAATAATATGCAGTATGCATAAATATATACAAATACATTCATAATGCATCAGCCAGTAACGTTTTTTTTTGGTTTGCTTGGTTTTTTTTTTTCTTTTTTCTTTCTTTTTTTTTTGTGGTTTTTGGAGACAATGTTTCTCTGTAGCTTTGGAGCCTGTCCTGGAACTAGCTCTTGTAGACCAGGTTGGCCTCCAACTCACAGAGATCTGCTGCCTCTGCCTCCTGAGTGCTGGGATTAAAGGCGTGTGCCACCACCACCCGGCTGTTTTGGTTTTTTCAAGATAGGGTTTCTTTTTGTGTAGCCTTGGCTGTTCTGGAACTGGCTTTGTAGACCAGGCTTGTCTCAAATTCACAGAGCTCTGCCTGCCTCTTTTTCCTGAGTGTTGGGATTAAAGGCGTGCACCACCACTGCCCAGTCAACCAGTAAGTTTTTGTCCATGTGTTCTCCTTAGGAATTCATTGAGGACAGAACTTTTTTTTTTACAAAGTACCTGAAACATCGAAGGCGCTAAAAAATGTTTTTCAATGAATTAACAAGTTTTATAGTATAGCTTCTTGTTATGGTAGAAAATTTTAAACATTTATTTGCTTGCTTCTGTCTCTGTCTGTCTGTCTCTCTCCTTCATCAGTCCAAGGCTCCAGTCCATGGATTGATGCCACCTACATTCTGGATGGGCCCTCCCTACTCATTTAAAACCTCTGGAAATGTTTTCCCAGTGCTCCAGAGATAATGTCTCCTGTTGTTCTAAACCCTGTCAAGTTGAGTCAAGGTGACCATCACAGATGGCTTTTACATTTTCTGAAGTGTGGAAGAGGCGAGGGCACTTCCTACCCGGCAGCAGGGACAGTCAAGGGAAGACTTGTAGGGACCACCAAACAGAAGGAAGACTTGGCCAAGATTAAAGTCTAACGAGATAGGAGTCTGCTGGGTCGTTCTTGAGTGGCTTTATCCCACTCGTGTGGTGAGCGGCCGAGACGGCAGATTCGTTCAAGTTTGCAGTGTTCCCAGCAGGATAGGAACAGGTAACAAAAACGATAATTCAAGAGCTGGTCCTGAATTCTAAGGGTCAAAGGGAAGGGATTGATGAGAAATGGGACCTATTAGAAAGCAAGGGAACGCGATGACATGGGAAGCTGAATATTTACACAAAGAGCTTTTTCCAGGGCTATTCAAAAAACTCCTGATGCAGCTAAGCTGGGTTTATCTCTGAAAATGACTGAACTGCTAATTTCTGCATCATTTCTGCTTGGCATCCAGTGGTTCAAGTCTAAAGTTGCCCTCTTGTATAGAAACCTGACATACTGCATTAGGGACTAGTCTGTCCTTGTGAAGAGTCTGAAGTTCCAGAATGTCAGTCATGGAGGCTGAGTGTATGGTCATGTGTTCTCTGGGGTCACTGCTTCTCCACTTCGCAAACCTCTGTGACAAGTGAACAATTGCTGGCAGCCCTGGGGTCTTGTTCTAGTTCCAACACTAGCTATATGTGATCACTACATATGTGTGGGGGGGGTGTGTTCGTGTTGTTGCAGGCTCATGTGCACATGTATGCACAATGCACGTGGAGGCCAGAGGTCAACTTCAGGTGTTTTGCCTCAGAAATCGTCCACCTTCTTTTTTGAGATAAGTTCTTTCGTTGGCCTGGAGCACTCTTGGGTGTCTAGATCGGGTGTCTAGATTGACTAGTCACTTAGTTCCTCAGGACTGGGATCACAAGAGCACACTATCGTCCATGTTTGGTTTTTTCTTTTTATTCTTTATTATCTGTGGAGAAACACAGCCTTGAGACTGAGGAAACTCTTGGGCCCTGATTTCAATGGGCCCGTTCCAGCTTTTCCCAGGTGGTATCTTCCTTCCAAGGTGGAGAGCCGAGGAGAGTCTGTGAGACCCTGGGGACGTTCCACCCAAAAGCTAGAACTATGTACCCAAGAACTGCAGTCGCATGATCAAAGACCCTCAGACTGGCTCTCTACCTCTTCGCCAAGTCTGTAAATCAAGAGCAAACTGCATTTCATGAATAAGTTTGAGGGATGCATGTTTCTGGGGGAACATGGAAGGAGAGTGGCTTGCAGGCCGGAGTGTTCCCAGATGGGTACCCGGTCAGTGTCTGAGGACTCCTGGGGATGCAGATGAGAATCAATGGTACAGGGGTCAGGGAATTAAATACCTGGCTTTATCTACCTGTCAAAGGGGAAGGCAATTCTATCTGTTATTTCAAACATGACATTAAGGTCAGTCAGATGGCTTGATTATTTTTTTTTAAAGATTTATTTATTATGTATACAACATTCCTTCCATGTACACCTGCACACCAGAAGGGGGCACCAGATCTCATTACAGATGGCTGTGAGCCATCATGTGGTTGTTGGGAATTGAACTCAGGACCTTTGGAAGAGCAGTCAGTGCTCTTAACTGCTGAGCCATCTCACCGGCCCCCAGATGGCTTGATTATTTAGCCTGTCTGACCTTCAGGCTCTTGTTAGCATACTGGAAATAACGGTACTTTGTGAAGATGTTAACTGTATATAAAGCGCACAGTAATGTGTCCAAGACATAATAGCTACCGTTTATCACATACTTGCCTTCAAATGGTCCTCCTCTGATAAAAGTAGCTTTGTAGGTCCCATGAGCCGCTCCCCTGGGGATCGTGCCTGCACCATGGAGGAAACCGAACTATTTTTAACTTCAGTACTAGCACTGAGGCTGTGCCTTTGTGTTTAGCTTCTTTCACTTGCTGCCCAAGCATTTTGTTACATAGTTGTTTTTTTTGTTTTGTTTTTAATAAAAGAAGGGAGACCAGGGTGCCTAAGCATTCGCTTTGTGTTCAGAAAGGACTCTCCTGTGGTGGAGCAGAACAGCAGGATGGAATTAGGTCATTACAAGCACAGAGAAGCAGTACGAAACCAAGATGCTTCGCCTCCATCTGTGTCAGCTTCGCCCTCCGAGCCTGTGACGTGGCGGAACCAGCTGGTGGCCACAGGCTCTGCTGATTTTGTCTTCTCTGACCTTGACTCCCTCTCTCTAGTTCTGTAGTCACATTCCCTTAGTGCTTCCTAAAGGAAGGCAGGAGACAGCCCCTTAACAGGAAGTGGCAGAGCTTTTGGGGGGGTCCAGAAATTGGGGGAACACAGTCAAAGATGCATGGCTGTGGAAACGTGGAAAGCATCTGAGCCTCGGAAGAGGTAAAATTGTTCAAAAGCAGAGCATGTCCTTCGGTTTCTAAATCCATTCCTTCCCCACGTGCCTGCAATTTTCCTGTGCCAGACTTTTAAATTAATCGTGTTTTTTCGTGATCAGATACTCTATTAGAGAAATGGTTTCCAACGGTGGCTGATTTGAGAATTGTTGGGGAAGTTTAAAAAAAAAATTCCCTGGGGTGGAGTTCAGGCTTTGATGGTTTTTAAAACTCCCCAGTGTTGAGAAAGATGTTTAGAGAGTTGAGAAATATACATACTGAAGATGTCACAGGCTTTTGGTAGTTTGATAATATTCTTTTGTTTGCTTTTTTTTTTTAATTTGCATGAAGATGGGATTTAATGCCACAGTCACTGTGTTGAGCTCTTTTGGATCTTGAAGCTGCCTTATGGAGGTTTAGAACTGTGGCTGAGTCTTTTAGAGTTTTGAGGAGGATGGGCATGGGAACTTGAGGGATCGGGTTAGGGGATGGGTGGAGCGGACGATGCTGAGAGACAGGACTGGAAAGGTGACTTTTTCCCCAAGCGGGGTAGGAGCCTTTTATGCAAGGGAAGCTTCCATGAGTCTACAAGGATGGTGCCACCTAAGACTCCTGGCAGCAGATGCCTGGCCAGAACTGGTCCTCCACTGTGATTGGATTGGTGACTACCCTAGTTGTCTGCAGAGAGAGCCTTCATCCAGTGACTGATGGAGCCAGCCAGGTTCAGAGACTCAAGGCCAAATATTGGGCCTTGCTCACGGAGCCCTGCTGAGGAGAAGGAGGAGGGACTGTAGGATCCAGGGGAGTCAGGGACACCGATGAAAACCCACAGAAACAGCTAACCTGGCTCCTGGGCACTCACAGAATCTGAACCAACGGCCAGGAAGCCTGCATGGGACAGACCTAGGCCCTCTACATATATGTAACAGATGTGTAGCTTGGTCTGCTTGTGGGACTCCTGGCAATGGGGACGGGGACTATCCCGTGCTTTGACTCTTGGGAACCTATTCCTCATGCTTTATCGCCTTGCCCAGCCTGATACAGGGGGAGGTGCTTGGTCTTATTGTGGCCTGATATGCCATGCTTTGCTGAAGTCCATGGCAGGCCTATTCCTTTCTGAGCAAATCCAGAGGAGGGGTGGGTTGGGAGGAAAGGGAGTGGGAAAAGAGGAAGGAGGGAAGGCTGCGGTTAGGATGTAAAATAAATAAATTTAAAAAAGAGTTTTGAGGAAATCTAATTGACATTATGTATTTGATTGACCCTGAATGGTTGTTTAGTAGCACAAAGGACTCATTTAAATAAAGCAACGTTCTGAATCAAGCATTTAAAAAAAAAAAGAATAAAATTCTGGTTGACAAATGTGGACTGTCAAGGACAGAACCAGCTTCAAAGGAGCTGCGCTGTAGCAGAGGAGGCCTTTAATCCCAGCATTCAGGAGGCAGAGGCAGGCAGATCTCTCTGAGTTCAAGACCAGTCTGGAGTACAAAGTGAGTTCCAGGACAACCAGGATTGATACAGAGGAACTCTGTCTCAAACAGCAAAAACAAACAAACAAAAGGCAAAGAAAGGAACTGAAGTCTAAAAAGAAATTAAACAACAACAACAACAACAAAAAACAATTCAAGAGGCAGGAGGGGGTATCTAGAGAGTGAACAGTCAGAGTAGCAATAAGAGTTTTGATAAGAGAGGGTGAAGCTAAGGTAAATTGTGTCTGTAGGGTGTGGAAGACTCAGGAAGCCTCCTCAGTCTCTTCCCACCCGACACTGGGAGCCCCGCCCCCCAGGCACACCTTCTTTCTGCAGAAAACTTCAGGAGCAGCAGCTGCTAGGATCAGGGGCGTGGCTCTGTTGGTAGAGCGCTAACCTAACGTGCACAAAGCCATGGGGTTGACCCCCAGCACAGCATAAATCAAGTGTAGGGGCACACATCAGAAATCCTAGTACTTGGGAGGCAGAGGCAGGAGGATCAGAAGTTCCAGGTCTTCCTTGATGGCAGGTGAGTCTGGGTTGCAGGAGACTCTATTGCAGGAGGAGACGTCTGTTAAATCCGGCAGTTTAGAAGGAAGACTCATTACCTTGACCCTGGAAGTTTTGCAAGGAGACAGCTTTACCTGCCCTTCCACTGAGATGTCCCAAATGCATTAGTTATGCTTGGGAGGTTAGCGCATTCAATGCGCTTTCATTTGTCTGTTGTAAAAATAAAAATTCATTTTGTCAGTATATAATTTATATAAACAACTCATTTTAAGTGTGTAGACTTCTTTTTTTAAGTTTTTATTTATTTATTTATTTATTTACTTATTTATTTATTATGTATACAGTATTTGTCTGTGTGTATGTCTCCAGGCCAGAAGAGGGCACCAGACCTCATTACAGATGGCTGTGAGCCACCATGTGGTTGCCGGGAATTGAACTCAGGACCTCTGGAAGAGCAGGCAATGCTCTTAACCACTGAGCCATCTCTCCAGCCCTTGTTTTTTGTTTTTTTTGTTTTTTTTTTTGGTTTTTTGAGACAGGGTTTCTCTGTGGCTTTGGAGCCTGTCCTGGAACTAGCTCTTCTAGACCAGGCTGGTCTCGAACTCACAGAGATCCGCCTGCCTCTGCCTCCCGAGTGCTGGGATTAAAGGCATGTGCCACCGCCACCCAGCTAGTTTGGTTCCTTCTTACAGTGAGATCCTGTCTCTGCCCCAAAATTCAATAATGCAGCAAAATGGAGAGTGTTTTTACAGCAATCACCTATATACTCAACTCCAGATTTCTCAAAAAATAAAATCATTTTATTGTTCAGAGTTCACAAGTAAAAGCACCATATAGATGGGTGTTGTGGTACATAATTCAATCCCAGCACTTGGGGGGCAGAGGCAGGCGAGCCCAACTTGGTCTACATTCCAGGACATCCAGGGCTGCTATAACCTGTGTTGGAAAAACAAAACCATACCAAAAACAAAACAAAACAAAAAACAATGAGCACATGCAGATTCTGAACCTTGGCTTCTAAATACCAAATACTTAACTAGAAGGAATAAAACCTGAAAAACAACGCTTCCAGTACTGGAGCACAGAAGCGGCAAGTTGTACGTGGAACATTTGGATATGAAAGCTATTAAGGAAGTGCTCAAAAACCCAAAGGAACACGAAGTCAACGTGAAAGGTCTTCTCTGGGCCAAATAGGAGATACGTCGGCTATCAACAGAAGTATCGATCGACACAGATTTTTCACCCACTGATAAAAGTATGAACTCATAAATCGATAGTCATGTATATGGGTGAAGGCGATGCCAAATTGCCCTGTCTTCCAGTCCTCGCCCTGATGAAAGCTTCGTAAGGCTTCTGGGACATCGAGGACTCCGAGAAAATAGGCTGTGATAGATTCATTGGCTTGGGAAAGGCTTCCGCTTTATAACACTGCTGTCCAAAGACTTATGACTGAAGAGCGGAGGATTGCTGTGTGTTTGGCAGCTGAGAGAAATATTAAATCAAACCCATCAAGCAGTCTAAGAGAAAATGTAGCAGGCTCTGGTCTAAGGAGCTTTATGGAGTTTGGGATGGCTTTTGGAGCCTCAGGCACTCTCGTTCCACCTCGTTTGAGAGATGGGGGCTGTGGACTGGGATAAACTTCTACGGATGGATGCTTACCTCAGTATCATCAGGTTAAGATGAGAAGATGCTTCTGATGGAAAACATATTACTCTAAATACTCTCTCTCTCTTTTTTTTTTTCATTTCAATTGGAAAGGAACTAAATACTCTCAGAATCGGCTGATTGTTTCTTGGTGTTTATAGCTTGTGCTTTCTAGATTGGTGTCAACTTGAGACAAGCTATAGTCATCTGAGAGAAGGGGACCTCAGCTGGGACATCAACGCCATAAGACTGGGCTGTAGGCAGGCTTGTAGGACATTTTCTTAATTAGCGATGTAGGCAGGCCTAGCCCATTGTGGGTGGTGCCATCCCTGGGTTGGCGGTACTGGGATCTATAAGAAAGCAGGTTGAGCCGGTGCAAACCTTTAATCCCAGCACTCTGGAGGTAGAGGCAGGCGGATCTCTGTGAGTTGGAGGCCAGCCTGCTCTACAGAGAGTTCCAGGATGGGCTCCAGAGCTACACATAGAAACCCTGTCTTTAAAAACCAATTAAAAAAGAAGAAAGAAAGAAAGCAGACAGAGCAAGCCATGGAGAACTAGCCAGTAAGCAGCACTCCTCCATGGTCTATATAACAGTTCCTGCCTCCCAGTTTGGGTTTCTGTGTTGGTCTCCCTTAGTGGTCTGTGATTCAGGATATGTAAGCCAAACAAACCCTTTCTTTCTGAAGTTGTTTTAGGTCCTGCTGTTTCATCCCAGCAATGGTTACCCTAACCTAGGCACAGCTCCATGGTCTGTTTCTTCAACACCATGGATCTTCCTAATAAGCATTCATAGTCAGCTTTTTTTTTATTTTTATTTTTTTTATTTTCAGCACCAAAATCAAAGTATTTTTGGATGTTATGGAATAAATGGATGAGATCTGGATACTTCAGCTAGAAAAACTCAAAGTGCAACTTAAAGTGCAGTATGGAGACCAATTGCATTAAGAGACGAAGCTCCTGTGGAAACACAGGAAGCCCCAGGCGTGCTACTAGGCTTCCGGAACGCCACGGGTTTTTTTTTTTTGTTTTTTGTTTTTGTTTGTTTGTTTTTGTTTTGTTTTTGGGGGGGGGCACGGGGTGCTGACTGACCACATGGAAAAAGCCCTTGGAGTAAAGATAATGTATGTTTGTGGGATGCAGAGGAAAGTTGGCTACCAAACCTGAGAGATGTTTTAGGAACTGATTTTCAAGCGCATGCCATTTTGGAAAGATCGGGCTTCCGGCTGGCTCGTGGAATTCGTCATGCTTATCTAGTTAATGGAACTGTTCTTGAGCAGGCTGTGGGAGCTCCTGGTGTGGACAACCTTGCCCTCAAACGCGCTTCCACTAGCGAGGGGGCGGGATTTAGCCTTTCGTAGGCGGAATTTCACCATCACATTGGGCGACGTCCTTTTTTTGTCAACTGTCTTGAAGATTTCTTGGAGGAGACCCTAAAGTCGGAATGTAACATTTCCGCGATGAGCTGGAAATTTTAAAAGTTGTCTAAAGGATTCTTTTAATCTCTTAGAAAATGTAAGGGTGGGGCTGGAAAGGCAATTCCGGAGTCCACATTGCTTGCCGCTTTCCCGGAGGACCTGAGTTTGGTTCTCATCACCCACCCACACCGGATGTTTCCCAAACAGCTGTAACTAGTTCCATCTGGAACTCTAGATCTGATGTGGCCTCCGCAGGTGCCCACGTACATGTATGCACACACACAGAGACACATCTACAGCGAAATAGAAAGTATGTATGTATACATATGTGTACATATATATGTGTGTGTGTGTATATGTATATATGTATATGTATACACACACAGACATATATTCATTCATTCAGAGAGAGAACCAGGTGTGGCGCACACCCTTAACCTCAGTCCTTGGAGGGGCAGAGGCAGGTGGATCACTGTGAGTTCTAGGCCAGCCAGGGTTAT
>PVIU01008487.1:67500-77522 GCA_004026605.1 Ondatra zibethicus
TCTGAACAAAAGGTTCAGCTCTCCCATAAGGCAAACAACCATATCACAAATTTGTAAGCAAGTTATTGTTTGTTTTTTTATGTTTTGGCTTTCTGAGGCAAGGCTATGTATGTAGTCCTGGTTGTCTGTGAACTCACAGATATCTATCCACCTGCCTTTGCCTCCTGATTGTGTTGCTAGGATTAAGGCTTGCATAGCTGTTGGTCGCTGTTGCTGGGAGCCCACGCAGCCACAGTCTACAGCCAACTGAAAGTCTTTATTCCAGCCAGCTGGGATTATACTTTAGGTATTCAGGACCTCAGGGTAGTTCCCAATGACCCGAGCATGGATTTTTTTCCATATTCTTTTATTTTTTTCCATTCAAAAAAAATTTTACATTTTCTCCCTTCTCCCAGTCCCCTCCCGCTCCCCCCACCTCTTCTCCCTCCCCCTGCTTCCTTAAAAGAGGGCTTGGTGCCCTGCCCTGTGGGAAGTCCAAGGCCCTCCCCCCCCCCCCCCCCCCCCCCCCCCCCCCCCCCCCGCTGAACGAGCATATGATCAAACCGGACTCTCTGAATGTGGCTGCCAATGGGGGCTGACTGAGAAGCCATCAACAATGACACTAGGACCTATCTCTTCTGCATGTATTACCTCTTTGGGAACCTAGTCTATTTGGATGCACACCGAGCATGGGGTTTTTGAAGGCAGAAACCGTGTCTTAGCTTCTCACTTGGCAGCTGGGGGTGGGGTGGGGTGGGGTGGGGTGGGGGTGGGGAATTGGCGCTTTGCTTAAGCAAGCAGTTTGACAGACGGTAAGATAAGCGAGTTAGCTGGAAGGGGAGGTTTGCACCAGCAGGCACTTAGCCAGCCAGGGCACCTTGACCTGGAACAGAGTTGGGCAGTTTTCCGTGGGATTATCCATCAAAGAGATCAGATTCTAGTTAAACTTGAAAGGGCCTTAGCCAAAATTGAGCATGGAGGAACCTTTGCCCTTGTCCTGTCTGTTAAGTGAATTCTGAATGTTTTCCTTATGGGAACTTTCTTTTTGGTCAACAATTCTTTTACCTGTAGCTTTTGTGTTGAATGACCTGGTAAAAGGATTTTTCTTTTTTGACTGGGTCTTACTGTGTAGCTCAAGATGGCCCACAATTCGTGACTTTTTCTGCAGGTTTTACGTTGTACTTTGTTTTTGGTGACATTTGAGCTTGTTTGAGCGCGTCATCACTTGCAAACCTAAACCAGTAGGCGTCACCACGGGGGAGGAGGGTAGTGGGTGGGTTTTGGAGCCTTGGCTCATCGGTTCCGCCAACAGAAACGGAAGTGGGTTTGGTTTTGTGGCTTTCTTGCGCTTTCCAGGGCCTTCCTGTGAGGGTCTTGGGCTCCAGCATGGCTCAGTCTTTGTGGTCCGGGGGGCCGCCGTTCACATCTCCCCGGAGCCCTTGTCTTTGGTCGTTGGAAGGGGGCGATGTCCTTTTCGCTGGGCGGGTACCAGCCGGTCGTGAACCCGTTGGACTTGCTGGCCCACGTCACCTAGCTAGCAGCTGGGGCCAGCTGTGCTGGCCGACTTTCCAGAACTCCTGCTGGAGAGGCTGCCCCCTGTTGTCTGTGTTCTTTCCAGTATCTCGTTCCGTCCAGTTTTCTGGAGGTCTCCGGCGAGGACAGGCGGCATTCTAAGTCACTGTTGAGTGGGGTGAGCCGGCGATCGCCCGGCGTGAGTAAACCGAGACCCTGCCCATTCCCTCCTATTCTGATCTTTCCCCAGGGACTCAGGGCGTTGGGATAGCTGTCCCCTGGTTAATCAGGAAAGGGTTCGTTTCCTGTCTTCCATCCTTGGTCACTTCTGAGTTCTTTTGGGGACCCACCCACAGCGCCTCCAGACTTGTGGCACCTTTAAATGCAAGTTTGGTTCTGTCTTGGAGAGGGCTCAAAGACTGATTAAATTAAACTCGTTACTGGACTCAAATGCCTGCTTGTTAATCCAATGAACTGCCCTGGATGGAGCAAAGTTCTGGACACTGTACTTGGTTTTGTTTTTTGTTTTCTGTAACCTCAGTGCAGAGGCTGCCTGGACAAAGCCCAAGGACAGCCTGCCCTGGGAGCAAGCCTGCTGGACAGCGTAAGGCAATGGGGGCCTGGCCCAGGGGCCTTCCTACCCTCAAAGCATTTCTGTTTTTCTTAAATCTTTGAAGCAAGAAGCGCTCCCAGTGTTGTAATGCCCTAGCTGACCCCAGACTTGACACCCTACCTACACAAGCTTGACACCCTACCTTTAACAAGCTGGGGTCACTGTCTTGCCCCTTAGCACAGGATTTCACTTCGTACTTTGCATTTTAATATACCAAACCTTTCGGGCAAGTTCCTGGGTTTAGGGCTTGCAAAGTAACTGGAGAACCTATTCCCCCTCGCCCCGCCCCCGCCCCGCCCCATGAGTGCCTTCCCTAGAGACTGCCAAAGGCTGCTGGTTGTCTTTTACACATTGCTGTGCTCTGTTTGATTAAAAAAAAAAAAAAAAAGTGTATTTTTCCTCCCCCAACCTCCCCACTTATTTTTGTACGATGGTCTTTCTCCACGATGTCTTTCAGAATTGATGTTTGTGGAATCGTCATTTCTGCTTCTCCCACCCTAGCGCCCCTCCCTGTTCCCATCTCTGCACAGTGGTCGCTTGAGAATGTGAATCTCTGCTGGTTGTTTCGTTTGCCCTGATTCCCGCCCCCCCCCCCAACCTCTAATTCTTGGTTTGGGGGAATAATTTCTTTTTTTGTGTCACTCTTGAGTCATTTGTGTGCTTGGAGTCTTTCTTTCCAGGTAAATCGTACCCTGGTGCCCTTTGCACCTTATTCTGTATTTACGCTGATTTGATGACCTGCACTCATGGTCACTTTTTCTTTGTTTGGCCGTTTAATGCCAGAAAACAAAAACAACTCAGCAGCAAGAAACCTCCGTTTTGTTATTTTCTTCTTTCTGGGTTTTCTCTGGTTGTGTCCCTTGGAAGAATTAAGTTCTACCAGCTTGGTGGCAGATTCTCCATGTACTCAAGATTGTGTCTTCTGCAGGGAGCGCTTCAGGTGAAGAATGTAGTTAAAGCTCACTATAGCCTAGGATGGCCCGCATGTCACCAGGCAGCACAGGCTGGCCTGGAGTTCTCCAAATCCTCCTGCCTCAGCTTCCCTTCTGCTAAGACTACTGGCGTGAACCGCTTACCCAGGTGCATCAGTGTTTTTGATCTGTATCTAATACCTCTCTTCTCCTTTGTAATTGAAAATTCCTGCCATTTAAATTACTTCTCCCAAGGCTTGGTGTGTTTTGGGGTAAATGACTTCCTTTAATGACCTGATTTCCTAAGTGGGAACCAGAGCTTCATCTACCTGTAAAATAAATGCTCCTGCTTTTTTTTTTTTTATAAACTTCTTTTGCCTTTATACATCTGTGGTCTTAAAAAAAAAACAGAAACAAAAAACTATTTTTCTTGTAGCTCTCAAGAGTAGTTTTTGTTTTTTAAATTTTATTTATTTATTTGCCAAGTCAACTTTTAGGAAATCAAGAGTAGTTTTTGTTTGTAATCAAATCTCCTGGAACCTGGACCACCCTGATACCTGACTCCACCTCTCTAATTACAGGCATGTGCCACCATACTTGACTGAAAAGCAGTTTTTAAAATCAGTCAGATCTTTGTTTAAAAGGATAGGTACCTGACAGACTTCTTGCTCAAGCACCTCTAGGTGTTAGGGAGCCCAAAGCCTCTTGAAGGGTCACCACAACTTCCTTGCAGGATTCAGAATGAAAGTGTACTTACGTCTCCCTTGGCTGTCTGAACTCCTCTTCTGATTAGGAAAACCCAAAGTAGTCAAAAGTTAGGTGTAGAACCCTGACTAGGTTGACTGCTGAAACCTCAACCAAAGTTTTCTGCCTAACTTGTGCTCTGCTTTAACCCCAAGGAATGTTATTTTAATCTGACCGAAAGCCAGAGCCATGCCTAAGTCCTGGGGAACCTATTAAAATGTTGTGGTGGGAACAGGGGATACCCTGGAGAAGGGATGGAATTCCCCTCTGCCTAGGCTCTCCACAAACAAGCCATCTTCTCAGGAACATCAGGGGATCTTAAAGAAACAGACAGGTGAGCAATCAGGGCCGGTAAGAGTATCAAGGATGACTAGATGAAACAGATAGGAAATTTTTATTTTATTTTTATTTTATTTTCTCTATTATTTCGTCCATTTCAAAGTCTTTCTCTCTTTTGGTTTCTTACACCTCTGGCTGTCCTGAAACTCACTTTGTAGATCAGGCTGTCCTCGAACTCACAGAGATCCGCCTGCCTCTGCCTCCTGAGTGCTGGGATTAAAGGCGTGCGCCACCACCGCCCGGCGCCCAGCCTCTTATAATCATATAATTTCCCTCACACAACCCTGTACTCATTTCATACAGTGTAGAAAAGTCACAGGTAATGTCCCCAGGGTCCAAGTGTGATACCCTATCATGCCACCAATTCCATCTTGCTTCAGTATCGCTTGCAGAGGGACAAGGACATTCCATGTGTGCCCATCTGCTGCAGCCGCGTGGTCATGTGTTCGGATCCCTGCCTAGGGCCTACCACACAATGGATGGAAGGGTGAGCACTTGTCTATCACGGACTAACTCCTGTGTAGTATAAAATAAATGCCCAAAGATAGTAAAAACTGCTGCGAAGATCCAGATCGGGGACCAGGACAAGCTACGGAAGAGAGCTTGAAAGATACAGAATTTCAGCCTGATGCTGAGAATGAGCCAGGGAGCTTTCTGTGGAGGCAACTATGCAGAGGGAGCACGGAGGTGTTTGGAGTTGGATTATGGGTAACGCACAGAAGTAGGAGGATACACGTAGTGCTTGGGCCAGGTATGAAAAGTTTGCCCCAGCAACAATTTCACTTTGGTTAGGGTGGAGCAGGCCACTCCCACCAACCGGACTCCGTTTTGTTGCTCCTGGCGATTCTGTTCATGTTTCTGGATCCAGCTAGATCTTTCTGCCTCTGTCTCCAAATACTGGGATTATAGGTATGTGCTGCCGTTTCCCCACTTTGTAGGTGGACTCTTCTGTCCCGCAAGCCAGTTTCCAAATAAGCCACACAGAAACTTCTTATTACTTACGAAAGCACAGCCTGTATCTTAGGCTTGTTTCTAACTAGCTCTTATAACTTAAATTAACCCATTTCTACAGCTTGTTACCTCATCTCCACGTCTTGCTTCTTCTACGTCTGGCTGGCGACTCTCGGCATCTTCACCCTTCTTCCTAGCATCTTCTCTGCTCTGAAAATCCTGCCTAGCTATTGGCTGTCCCGCTTTTTGTTAAGCCAATCAGAGTGACACATCTTCACGGTGTACAAAAATATTATTCCACAACATCACCTCTTGAAGTCCCCACTTTTTTTTATTTTTTAAGTTTTTTAGACAGGGTTTCTCTGTGTAACAGCCCTAACTACTCTGGAACTCGCTCTGTAGGCCAGCCTAGACTCGAACTCACAGAGATCTGCCTGCCTCTGCCTCCCGAGTGCTGGGATTAAAGGCGTGCGCCACCGCCGCCCGGCTCCCACTTTATTTTTTCGTTTGTAGCACTGAGGATTATATTTGGGGCTTCACACACACTAAACAAGTGCTCTGCCACTGAGCTACAGCCCTAGCTCTGTTTCTACTTTTTGAGACGGTCTCACCAAGTTGCTCAGTGAGTCCCAGTCAGGTCTTGAGCCTTCGGTTCTTCTGCCTCATCTTGAGCCTTCAGTTCTTCTGCCTCTACTTCCTGGCTGGCTGGGGTTGCAGGCCTGTGTTTAAAGCTTGACTTTAAAGCCCCCACTTGGTGCTTCTTTTACCTTGGCAACATGGGAAGTTTGGAAGGGACACTTGCAAAGCAGTCTATAAAATATGCCTTCCACTTGTCATTTCATGATTGGGACCATTTATCATCTGTGGACAATATTACTTATATGCGTGAAATGTGTTGTTTGTGAAGCCACATAATTTTTAGTACATGTTGTGTCACTGATAATAATCATGGCTTGTAACATCCCAAATTAGCACGTGTTTATTATTTGGCCCCAGCCAAGGGTCTTCCGGATTATGTTTTAATGCGTATCTGTAGCACCACCAACTGGGAGCCCAGGATGAGTATTGCACACACTCGGTTGACTAACTTGAGAAGGGGTGGAAGGTAGCATTTGAGGGATACCTTCCTTTTAAAATGCCCACAGCTGGGGCAGGAAAGGTAAGTTTATTGTATTAGCTATTGTACTTGCCACCATCTATGGGTTCTGGGCACAAATGGAGGGAAAAGATGGGTCTGTGACATCCAGGGTGAGCGGGCATAGTGCTATGAGAGGCCCGCATTGCATTCATCGTCCAGAGTCTTGCAGACTCCTCCGACCTCAAGTAGTTTGTGCGCTCTTTCTTTTTTTATTTTAAGTACTTTAACCTTTTTCTTTTCTCTCCCAAGCCTATATATATTTTAAACACACTGTAAACCATTTACAGGTTTTCTTTGTCTTTGAATATATCTTTACTCTTTTTCTGACCACATGAGTCTTTAATTTGCTAAGCAATATGGCTAAGATTAAAGCCGTGGCTTTGACGACTGGATCCACTCCATTTCTTAGCTTTCTGAGATTCCAGCCTCATGGTGGAGGTACCAGCCAGAGCCATATTTATTACCACAAGTCTATGGAGTTTCAAGTTCCCTGTCACCACCAAAAAGCATGCGGTCAGCTTTTCATCAACACCTTTAAGTGTTTTGTGGCAGGACCTCTTAAAAGAGCTGCAAGATTTTACAGCTAAAGCTGAGTCAGGAAACCTCTCTTAAATGAGAGCGCTTGCCTCTAGCAAGCAGAGCCCACCCAAGAAAATGCTGCTATGAATAAGCCATGCTTAACTCTATTCTTTTCTGTCTAGAATTACTTCCCAAGCTCTCTCAATCTTTATGTGGATGCAGTTGTCCGTGTGGGCGCCATTTGTTGACTGAGGTTTTTTTGTTGTTGTTGTTGTTCCACCCAATCCCACATCTGTTTAGTCCCAAAGAAAACACACAGAGGTCTACATTCATTATAAACTTGTTGGCCTATTACTCAGGCTTCTTATTCACTGTTATAACTTATATTAGCCCATAATTCTTGTCTGTGTTAGCCATGTGGCTTGGTACCTTTTTTGGCAAGGCAGTCACATCTTGCTTGCTCTGTGTCTGGCTTCCTCTCTGGGTGAGGACTGCAGACTCGAACTTCGCATTCTCCTCTCCAGCTTCTTGGGGGCAGAGTTTGCTGCTGCTCTCTGCCCCTGGCAAGATAGGCTTCACATGTGACTGCCTAAGTCACCACGATCCTGTAATGGTTTTCACACTGTGCCTCCATGGAGGTGACTTTGCTGTTGTTGCTATGGCCCCTCCTTGCTTCGGGCAAAAGGCAGGGTGAATAACAGATTCAGTATGTCCTAGGAAGCGAACCGGTCCCACTGGTTGCTGTGTGGCTGACGGGAGCATTTTGTATTATGGACACGAGATGTTTGGTAGGCTCTGTGAATCAGTTGGAGACGCCTGACAAAAGTTACCACATTTTATTGTTGCCTTTTCCGGTTAATGCTAGATGCCGGCAGGGTGTGTTAAGCGATTGGCTGGGAGCTTGTTCCATCCTCCACCTCTGCAATGGAGGATGATACAAGGGAGTTACTGACCACACCTGAGTGGGCACAGTAGATTTGCACAGTAGGTGGAACTCGTCTGGGTCTTGCAAGTTAAGACGGGCTTTGCTGTGCAGATGGATGGAAAAAGTGTAATCAAGGTAGAGGCTCATGGAAGACACTTCCTGAGATTTAATCAAGGCCCTGTGTGTTGGACCCAGCTAAAGATGAGAGCAGACACCAGGAGTAGCCTTGTGCAGACAATATGGAGACCTGCCATGGGAGAAGAGCTGTCACTGAAAGGTTTAAATTAAGAGAATCTCAATCATGAACCAGAGCTTCTGCAAGTTCATTCTGACAAAATATTGTAGTAAAAGGCACGGGCCGCGTTCCTGGCTTCCCGCTCCCAGCCGCCCAGCATAGAGCCTCTTGTTTTGTTTTGTTTGGTTAGTTTAACTTTTGAAATAATTATACAGAAAATGTATTTATTGAAATTATTGTTTGGTTTATTAGTTTTAGTTTTTTATTGGTTAACTTTTACATTTTTATTAATCCTTTTTTATTAATGTGTATTGTTACTTGACTGTGGTTTACCGGTATGAGTTTAAGTCGTGTCCATTTTGGCCAGGAGAATCATGGCATTTGCTACACTGTCTTCTCTCTCCCAGCATTCTGTTCTATCTACTACATCCACCTAAGGGCTGCCCTATCAAAAGGCCAAGGCAGTCTCTTTATTTAACCAATGAAAGCAACAGAAATACAGAAGGACCTCCTACACCAAAATTTGGATGTACGCAGCTTAAAGTCAGAGGCCAGGGTTGAATGAGTCCTTTAGGGAGAATTTAGGGAGCAGGAACAGAGGGTTCTGGGAAGGGTAAGGTGGCCAGAGAAGGCTTGGATAGAAATAGTGGAGAGGGGTGTCCAGGGAAAGAGTTTTAAGGAGAAATTAACAGTATCTGGCGGAGCAGAGCAGATGCATGAAGACTTCGTTTTAGTTATACATTCTGGTGTATATTTAAAACACATATATTTAAGACAGTTACACAATAAAATACTTGCATAGTGGGACAGATGGACAGGCCCAGTGCCTCACCTAGCTGCCCCTCTGTGGCAAGAGTAGTTCTAAATCTACTCAGTAGCAGAAATCCTAAATATAATACACTTCCAGCAAAAATTTTTAGCACAAAACACCGTGAGCAAAAAAATCCTGAGAACAACGAACTAACTATAGTTCTCAGACTGTAGTTCAGTCTTTTGCTTGCTCATCATGCCTATTTGTGACTATATCCTTTGACCTAATATCTCCCCACTTCCTGTCTCACCCTTGGCCCTGGTAACCACTGTTTATTCTCCACCTCCATATGTGTGATTGTTTTTTAAATTAGATGCTGCATATAAGTGAAGCCATGCAGACTTTTTTCCATGTTTTTCTTTTTTTTTTAATAATTTATTTAATTTTAAGCACATTGATGTGGCGGTGTTAGATTCCAGATCCAAACTGAGTCACAGACAGTTGTGAGCTGCAATGTGGGTGATGGGATTGTTTGAACCTGGGTCCTCTGAAAAGGCAACCAGTGCTCTTAACCGTTGAGCCATCTCTCCAGCCCCTGCCCCATGTTTTTCTTATTTTACTTCACAGTCTATCCTCTGAGTCCCATGTGGCAAGTGGCAGAATTGGCACCTCTCTTTTTGAGGCTGAATAATATTCAGTGGCATACATGAACACACGTGTTATATCCATTGGTTAACACATACATATTTTATATTCATTGGTGTATATATACACACGCATATGTAAGTTATATTCATTGACATACATATACACCTATGTATGTTATGAGATAAAACAGTTTATCTTCTCATCCTTTGACACCTAAGCTGATTTTATATCTTGTTTACAATATGGTTGCAGTGCAATGGGGTGCTGATGTCTTCTAAAATTCGTTTAAAAATCGATGTGTATGAGTGTTTTGCCTGCAGGTGTCTCTGTGTACCACAGGCATGCCTTATGCCCCAAGAGGCCAGAAGAGGGTGGAACTGGAGTTATAGATGGTTGTGTTATAGATGGAGTTATAGATGGAGTATAGATGGCCTCCATGTAGGTGTTGGGAACTGAGCCAGGGTCCTCTGGAAGAGCAGCAACTGCTCCCAACCACTCTCCATCCCTAGTACTCATATCCTCATGAGGTGCTAAGTTCATTTCCTTTGGGTCCACACTCAGAAGAAGGTATCTGAGTGTGAAGAAAACCTCTGAGAGCCCTTGAATGGGACAACTACGAGTTTCACAGAGGCCTGGCAGGTACGGTCAAGACTGGGTAGGGGGAGGCAAATGTCGGTATTCGCTTTCCAGCACCATTTGTCAGAGAGGAAGGGGCTCCAAAATTCAGTAACCAAGATAAATAATATTCAGCGCAACA
>PVIU01008488.1:0-83001 GCA_004026605.1 Ondatra zibethicus
TTTTTTTTTTTTGCTTGGGGGGACTTTTTAATTACTGCTATTTCACTAGGAGTTCTAGGACTCTTTAAATTGTTTATTTAATTAATTTTAATTTAACTTTGCTAAGTGGGATATATCAAGAAAATTATCCATTTTCTTTACATTTTCTGATTTGGTTGAGTATAAGTTTTTAAGTGTATACTTAGGATTCTTCGCATTTCCTCAGTGTTGTTACACTCTCCTTTCAACTCTTATTCCATTTATTTGGATCTTTTCTTGCACTCTTTAGTTAACTTGGCTAATGGTTTATCAATCTTACTGATTTTCTTGAGGAATCAATTCTTTTTTCACTAATTCTTTGTATTTTTGCTGTTGTTTCTATTTTATAGATTGTTTCCCCAATTTTAATTACTTCTTGCTGTCTACTCCTTTTGGGTGTTGTTCCTTCTTTTTGTTCTAGAGCTTTCCGGTGTGCCATTAAGTTATTAATATGAGATCCCTCCAATATTTTGTTAGGTAGGCACTTAATGATATGAACTTTCCTTTTAGAACTGCCTAAATTGTGGCCTATAAGCTTGTGTATAATGTGTTTTCATTTTTATTCAGTTCTAAAATGTTTTAAATTTCTTTCTCATTTAGTTTTAGTGGAGTTTAGTTTCCTTGAGTTTCTAAGCTTTCTGTTGTTCCTCTTTTTGATATCCAGCTTTAATCCACAGTGGTCATTTAGGATGCAGGGTGTTATTTCAGTTTTCTTATATCTGTTGTGACTTGCTTTATGTGGTCAGTTGTGGAGAGAGCTGAATGAGGTGCTAAGTTTGTCAAAGGCCTTTTCTACATCTAATGAGAGGACAATGTGGTGTTGTCTCTCTGTTTCTTATCATGTGTTACATTTATGGATTTGCATATGTTGAACTATTCCTGGACTTCCTGGTGGATTTTTCCTTTGATGAGTATGTACTGTCCCTTTATGTCTCTTCTGCTTAGTTTTAGTTTGAGATCTATTTTGTCAGATATTAAAATGGTTACACTGGCTTGCTTCTTGGGCTCATTTGCTTGGAATATCTTTCCATCCTTTTACCTTGATGTTAAGGTATATTTCTTAGACGCAGCAGAAGGATGGATCCTGCTTTTGCATCTATTCCATTAGTCTCTATCTTTTTATTGGGGAATTAAGACCACTGATGTTGAGACTTATCAATGAGCAGTGTTGATCGATCCCTGTTATTTTGTTGTTGTTGTTGTGTGGGTTTTTCCCACCTTTTTTGCTGGTCTGAGATTATTCTTTGTGTATTTTGGGGCGTGGTTAGCCTCTTGCTGTTGACGTTTTTCTTTAGCGCCTTCTATAGAGTTTATATGTAGATAGATACTGCTTAAATTTTATCATGGAGTGTTTTTCTTTTTCCTCTTGTTATTGAAAGTTTTGCTGGGTTTAGTAGTCTGGGATGGTGTCTGTGTTCTCTTAAAATTTGTCCAGACCCTTCTGACTTTTAATGTTTCCATTTAAAAATCAGGTGTTATTTCCATAGGTCTGTCCTTATTTGTTACTTGATCTTTTCCTTTGCAACATTTAATATTCTTTTCTTGCTCTGCATGCTTCATGTTTTTATTATTATGCATTGTGAGGAATTTCTTTTCTGGTCCAGTATATTTGGTGTACTCTTGTGCCTTTTTTTTTTTTTTTCATTTTTCAAGACAAGGTTTCTCTCTGTAGCTTTGAAGCCTGTCCTGGAATTAGCTTGGTAGACCAGGCTGGCCTCAAATTCACAGAGATCCACCTGCCTAAATGTATGCATTATCACCACCTGACCTTGTACCTTCTTTAGGTTAGGGAACTTTTATTCTATGATTTTGCTACAAACATTTTCTGTGCCTTTAACCTGGCTTTCTTTTTGTCCCTCTAATCCTACTATTTGTAGATTTGGTCTTTTCACTGTGACCCAGATTTCCTGAAATGTTTTATACATGGAGTTTTAAAGATTTAACATTTCTTTTGAATTTAAAAATTTGACATTTTCTTTTTCCATTTCTTCTATCTTGTCTTTATGCTTGAGATTCTCTCTTCCACTCCTTGTATTCTGTTGATGAGACATTCTCTGAGGTTTCTGTTCGAATTTCAAATTTTTCATTTCCAGTTTTCCCTCAGTTTAGATTTTCTATATCTACTTTCATGTCTTGAAATATTTCTTTCATTTCAGTCTACTGTTTGCTTATGTTTTCATAGATTTCATTAATGAATTTGTTCATTTCATCTTTAAAGTCCTCTGATATATTCACAGTAACTATTTTGAAGACTTTGCTTTGTGTTCCCACCATATTGAATTTCTCAGGGCCTGCTACCGTAGAGTTGCTGAGTTCTGATGGAGGTATATTATCTTGGTTGCTATTTATTCTGTTTTTGTGTCAGTGTCTAGGAATTTGGGTTTTGGGATGATTGTGATTCTGGGTGTTGACATATGGTTTTGTTGGATGTGTGTTCTATTTCTTGGTTTCTGTTGCCCTATCTGGATATTAGGAATGTATGGTGACTGGGGGTTTCCCAGTAGGGTATGCTTCTGGGTCCCTGTCAGGTATGGTTATTGTTGGTCCCAGGTAGAACATGTTAGGTATTTGCTGCTGACACTAAGGAATGGGGTAGGTTAGAATGTGGACGGGCTGAAGGAGAAAAACTGGGTCTGCCATGAGCTTTGCCAGCATTCAATGGAGTAGAGTCAGAGCGGTGGATAGGGCCCTGAAAGTGGTCTGCTACAAGGGTGAGGATGAAACTAGGGACTTGGAATTGGAGGACAGGAAGAAGAATAAATATCATCTTCCTGATTCCCAGACTGGAGGCTATGAGGCTGGATCCAACAAGAGGCTCATGCTGTTATGATCAGGCCTCTCCAGTAGCTGTGAGGGTCTTAGATAATTCAAATTACAAAGAGAAAAGGGGGCTATTTGGAGACTGGTATTAGTCATTACTTTGCACATCTTACTTAATGATCACCCTGCACATGGACTGTTGGAGGAGGCCGCTCGTTGGTTCCCGGCTGGTGCGGGAGAATTGTCTGCATTCTGTCAATTATATTTTAAATAAACGCTGATTGGCTGATAGCCAGGCAGGAAGTAGAGGTGGGGCAATGAGAACAGGAGTATTCTGGGAAGAAGGAAGCTCTTTCCCCAGTCCTGCCCAGACCACCAAAGAAGCAGGATGTGACCTGCTCCGCTGAAAAAGGTACTGAGCCATGTGGCTAACATAGATAAGAATAATGGGTTAATGTAAGTTGAGCTAATAAGAAGCCTGAGCTAATGGGCCAATCAGTTTATAATTAATATAGACCTCTCTGTGTGATTTTCTTTGGGACTTAATGACTGAGGGACCTGGTGGGAGAACAGAAACCAATCAGGCCCTCATGTTACACCCTGATGCTTAAACTCTGAAATAATTACACAGAAGCTATATTATTTAAAACACTGCTCAGCCCATTAGCTCTAGCTTCTTATTAGCTAACTCTTACTTATTAATTTAACCCATTTCTATTAATCTGTGTATCGCCACGTGGCTGTGGCTTACTGGCTAAAGTTCTGGCATCCGTCTCTGACAGGCCTACATGGCTTCTTTCTGACTCCAGCTCCTTCCTCCAGCATTCAGTGTGGTTTCCTCCACCTAACTCTGTTCCCCTATAGCTCTGCTCTAGGCCCAATGCAGTTCCTTTATTAACCAATGATATTCATGGCATACAGAGGGGAATCCCACATCAATGGACTGTACAAGTTTGTCAAGGCAACAGTTAGGGTTTTATCCCATTGCCTTCCCACTACAATACAATCCTGTAACTACCTACACCTTCCTGATGAAATGGGGGTGGGGTTCGGGGAGCATCACTTTATCAGAGCTGTTCACAAAGTGTGGTGTTCAGGATAGAGCACACTGCTGGAGTCACTATCTGACCAGTTCAAAAAGATCAAGTCCTTCATGTTTTGTCCTAGAGCTGAAGATTTCATTGACCTCCCAAGAAGTGCCCGCTGCTGGCAGGCTCACTGATGCATTGAGTTAATACAGCCAAGGATCTTTTGTTCAGTACTTTTTATTGTTGTTCTACTGTTTTTGATGTGTAGATAGTTTGATGCTGGTTGGCATCATTCATCCAGCCACTTAGAGCTCTTGAAAGAACTCCAAGATTCAAATGGCTTCTGGCTCCCTGGTCAGTCTGGGTGTATGCTGTGCCCGCAGACTCCTCTAGTGAGTGTGGGGTGGGGCTCTTCACAAAACTGAGGACCCCTGGGATTCACTATTGGCATGATCATGTTGGAGAAAGCTAGAAAAATTACTGTGAGAATAGATTACCATTTTCCTACGGAATGTCTAGATGAACCAGTTATCTCTTTTCTTCACAATTTAAGTTTTGAACTACTTTATTTCTTTTTTCTTTCTTCTTTTTACTTTTCCTTCTTCTTCTTTTGGTTTTTCAAGACAGAGTTTCTCTGTGTAACAGTCCTGGCTTTACTGGAATTCACTTTGTAGATCAGGCTCAATCTCACTGAAGTCCTTCTGCCTCTCCCTCCCAAGTGCTGGGATTACAGGCATGCACCACCACTGCCTGGTACTATTTTTTTTTCTTACAGAGGTCTTTTTTTCTGGGTGAAGTAGATATTTATTCTAAGTTTTCAAAATTTCAGAGGTGTGTGTGTGTGTGTGTGTGTGTGTGTGTGTGTATGTGTGTGGGTGCACTTGTGTGCATGAGAGATAAAGATAGCTAGATAGATCAATAGATAGATCAAAGGAGATTAATTAATTCAATATGGCGACATTGTGAAGAGAAATTAAGAATTCCAGTAATGGTTCCCTCCCAAGTCTGTCTTCAGGGTCCAAACATGAACTTTAGGTTTAAATATAAAGCAAGTGGTATATATAACTGAATAGTCCAGGTTGAAATGTGGTACTGCCCGCCATAAACACATTTTCTCAGCTCCTGTCTCTTCTATAAGGTATTTTAACAAGTTGTCAAAAAGGTGTGAAATCCCTTTGTGGGAAACACGCTCTTTCTCTGGCTAGCATCAGGCTTCAGCCCTTTCCTTCTCCCAACATGAGACTCTTTGGGAAATTGGTTTGTTATCATAATTCCATAGTCAAAGGGAGAGACAAATCTCTCCCTCTTTCTCCTTCCCCCTATCTATCCCCTCCTATTCTCTCCCCCTCCCTCCCTCTCTCTCTCTTTCTCTCTTTCTCTCTCTCTATCTCTCTCTCACGTCTTCCTCTCCAAGATGATTACAAAGCCCCATAGACTGCCTTACTCTACATGTTACTGAACATGGAGTTCACGCCAGTGAGCAGAAACAGTAATCAAGTCATTGTGCTTTGTTCAGAAGGCTGGTAATCTGAGAAAACAAAGACACAGCATCTCAAATGATCCACCTTTCCTGAGACATCTCCAGTTGGCATGCTTTATAGGGACTTAGAACAAAGGCTATTGATTATTCTAAAGTTTAGTCTCGTCCCTCTAGTCATCCACCCCAGAAGTCATTTCCTGTCTTCGCTTCTTTCATTCCTCCTATACTTCTTCCTTAATACCTCTCCAGTCGGGGTTCCCAGTTACGGAGGCTAAGTCTCACATTCCTTACAAGAAGCCATATAGGTCAAAGGTGATCACAGAACAAATAAACTTTTGGTACTGTGCACATACTGAGCTATTTACATTGTGTATGTCTAGATTTCGTTTCATAATACGAGGCACAAATGTACCATCATGATATAAAATAAGTGTCTCTAGTTGTCCCTCTTTCCCTGCCAACCCTCACTGTTAGTAGTAACTTTTATACCTGTAAAGCCTGTATCATATGGAAGATGGCATCCAACCACTATGGGCCTCATTCAGTCAATTGTTAACATGGCTTATCACCAGCAGTGGAGTTTCCGGCATAAAGCTATGCCCATCAGAACACACATACGCAACAGCAAACAGTTATGTTAACAAAAATAATAAAATTGAGAGGGATGTTTCTTTTTCTTACCAGAAGATAAAAAGACATCAAAACCGAAGAAGTCCCCCCCCAATATAATTTTATGAACTGTCCTAACATGCCATTAAATCTAAACAAGTTTCAGTACATCCTATGGCAGTAATGCAAGATTTAGCAGATAAGAAATTTGTCACATATCTTTCCCTGCCATGGTGTTTGCGTATAATATATCCCAAATCGGAACAGACCAGCACAGCTAGGCGCCAGTGCCTCACTTCACCACCACATTTCTCCAAGACTTGAGAAAAGAACAGAGCCTTAGACAAGTCTATGTTGTACCTTCATTAAAGAGCTCATCTTTCATGATGCCCTATGAAATTGCTCCTTTGCTTGGCACCTTGAATGGGGTTGAATGCTGTGTGCGTGGCTCAGGCAATGCACATTCAGATGTTTCTTTCCTGTGTGTGTCAATAAAAAGAGTTTAAAAAGGCATTCAAGGAAATCTACGTGGTCATTTAAAGCAGTTCTCAGGAAGATTGTAAGGCCAAGCCAGCAGGTAAGGCCTGTCCTTCAACTCTGAAGCTCCAAGCTAGCCTTGCAAAGTTCTGATTCTTGTGTAAGCAATTCCTACCACCAGGTGGCAGCAGATCTAAAACCTAGTCTGTGTAGCCAGTCTTGCACAGCTGGCTGAGCAAAGGCAAAGTTCACACAGACCCTGTGAACCAGAAGTGGAAAATCCCACATTGGACTGAAGCTAATGAGACTGTCTCGGCCTTGCTTTCTGCTAACACCAGCATGGACAGTTTGGGACAAGCACATTCAGCAGAACAACATGAAGATTCAAGCGTTCTCTGGAGTAATAAAGAGGTAGCAGGTGATACATAAAAACAATCCTAAACCCCTCCTTGTGAGGACTAGTCTGCATAAGTAGCATTAGAGCATCCCTTGGGCATCTTTGGTCCAGATCAAGTGCTGAATGTCATGGAGGTCATTCCCTGGCCCCAGAATGCCCAGGCTGGGAGGCCAGGTTTGGTGATTTCATCAGGATACCTCCTGGAGGAAAAGGGTTTCTGCAGCCCTCTGACCTGGATCTTGTATTCCATAGGGGTGGTCATATCACTTGCCTGATTCCTTTTCATTGTCTCAAAGGGGCTTGGCATGCTGTGTGATTGCAGAGTCAGTGCACACTCACAGGCTCTGATTTATCGCTGGGCAGCTCTCCGACTTGCTCTTGTTGTTTCCAGAGTACTTCCCTCTCTCCTCAGAGAGCACACTGTAATCTTGATGCTGTCAGAGGTTGTGTGCTTGGGAATATCACACTGCTTACCAGGTATTGTAGTTCATGTCTGTAATCATAGCATTCAAGAGGCCGAGGCAGAAGGATTGCAATGAATTTAAGGTCAGCCTGAGTCACATGGTGAATACCAAGTCATCCAGGACAATATAGAAAGAAGCTGTGTCCCAAATCAAACAATAAGAAACATTGAACTGTGGCTAAGAGGTGACCACTCCTGTTACTGAGCATAAAGTGGTTTGTTCTGAGCCTCAGTTTCCCCATCTGTAAAATCATTTGCATTGTGCCCAAAGTAACTCATTGAAAGGAGTTTTTGTCTTCAACACCTCCTCCAAGACTAGGGCTTAGATTATTTCCCCTATATCATGCAAGCCTGCTGGCAAGCTGAAAGAAAGGGCAGGCCTGCCCAGGAAGATGGTCTCCGGATGTCATCATGTTCACTGTGCTGATGCCTTATGTCTCTGCACTTGGGAACTAGGATGAAATGAGCCGCTTTGTAGGTGCTGTTCCTAGAGGCAGCTTCTTTGTATGGAGGCGGACAGCTGGGAGGACCACAGGCTTTTCCCATGATTATTCTAATAGCAATGACAACAATAATAGAATACGCTGTGAGGAGCCCTGTCATCTCATGACTGACAGCAATGTCTGCTTAGAGCTGCCTCCTGCTGATACCCAGATCAACACAGTGCCAGACTCTTAATAAATCCGCTGTTGTGGTATTGAGGGGACATCTTGCTGCTGGCACCTGTTCTACAGGGGTACCCAGCTTTCCCCAAGCTGCCAGAGGTCAGTGTCTGCTTTGTGCAGATGCTCTGTGCATCCAGCTATTTGGGCTTAGAAGTTGACACTCTCCATCTCCCATCCTCACCCCTGCTTTCTTGTTCACTCTAAACTCTTACTAGCATTGCCAGCCTACCTATCCTGTCTGCTTCCTTGAGCCCTGGAATTCTGACCATATCATGTACTTACGGAAGAGTGCTTTTAGCCCTGGGGATAAGGAGCCTCCTTTCTGTTGTATGTACCTTTCTTGGGCACCATATACTCTTACCCCCCAAATGTGTTCTTTCTTCCTGTTGTCCGAAGTCAAATGCAAGGACATCAGTGTGGTTGAGTTTCTTTCCAAGGACACCATCCTTCACAATACCAAGACCATCACAAAGGGCTCCAGGAAGATCACCAGGTGATACCTGTCCTGACTGCTTGTTGGTCTCCTGTGTGAGCTCCATGAGTTGAAGAGTTACTTTTTACTCTTGAGTAAAGCGACATCGTAAGTGAAGTTGAGTCACAGATGACGCCTGACGGCAGACACAAGTCCTGCACAAGTTCAAACCAGACAGAATCCTAGCACAGAGAAAGGGAAGTGAGCACAAAGTCCCACCTCTTATTAAGACGATATTTGTAATTGACACCTTTTGGGGAAAGGAAAAAATCAGCTTTCTTTAATGGAGTTGTTATGGTTTAAGTAAAATGGCACCATTCCCCAAGGGACCTGCGGGCCACGAGGGGCAGTGAGTCCCAGACAGGGAGCCACGCTGTGGGGGAGAGACCTAGAGGGATAGGCACACCGTGCAGAGTGAGGTTGGGATATTTATTCAGTGGGTTATGGAAGGGAAGGGGAGAGGGAGGGAGAAGTGGGACAAGGAAAGAAACAGAGGGGAGGAGGGGAGAGGAGCTACAGCAGCAGCTACCTCTTTAGGAGACAGATAGAAAAGGAAGGACTCAGACTGGAAGCTGAAGGAAGATCCACCTGCCTCAGTGGGGGACTGGGGAGGGTGTGGGTGGGGCTTGTCTCTTAAAGGGACAGGACAGGCCATTCCAGGAAGTGACACTGAGCTTATCAACCATACTTTAGGGCAGACCTCATGCACAAAAGTAATTGGGATAACTCTCTCTCTCTTTCTCTCTGTGTCTCTCTCTCTGTGTTGTTTTCTGTTGTGTTTTTATCTCTTTTGTTTATTTGTTTTGATTTTCTTTCTTCTTTAGAGAGAAAGATATTAAGAACATGAAGTTGGGTGGGTAGGTGGAGGGAGGTTCTGGGAAGGTGTGGAAGAAGGGAAAGAACATTATTAAAATAAACTGTATGAAAATTTCTAAACAAAAATATTTGTATTAGTTCTTTGAGAATATTTATTGTA
The DNA here is from genome assembly GCA_004026605.1 of Ondatra zibethicus. Taxonomy (NCBI): domain Eukaryota; kingdom Metazoa; phylum Chordata; class Mammalia; order Rodentia; family Cricetidae; genus Ondatra; species Ondatra zibethicus. The sequence continues at coordinate 9,346 of PVIU01008488.1, forward strand.
TTTTGAACATTATCTTCCCTTTCTCCATCTCTTCCAGATATACGTCCACTTCCACACTCCCCCCAATTTTGTTTCTCATTTTTTAAAAAACACATGGAGACCCACTAGTGCTCCTCATATAGTCTTAGGTATGTGGTTAATTACACCCTTAAAGACTCAGAAGTCATCAAGGATGAAGTATCAGAAAGAATGGAAGAATCAAGGAAGCTAGATGATTACAAGGACACAGGTGGGCAGCTGCACATATGAACCCAGCAGCTGTGACAATATCTGCACAAGGTCAAGCCTGACAAAGTCACAGCATGGAGGTGGGGAGGCGGTGTGAACTCCCACCCCTCACTGAGGAGCTATTGGTAATTAATAGCTGCTAGGGAAAGGAGAGCGAGTTTTCCTTAATAGAGAAGTTTTGGAGCTGTGACTGCCATTTACCCTATACCATTAACAAATGACCTCTGTGAGCACGAGAGTGTTACTTCTTTGGCTTTTTATTTTCTCTCAAGGCTTCAGCCTAATAATTTTTCATTAATCAGTTCTTTGGTCCCTTGAAAAAGAAGCTACTTAGATTTGTTGTTATTGTATTTATTGTCGGGGATTGGGCTTAGGGCTTTGCTCATGCCAAGTTCAGTCTTTAACACTGAGTTATACCTCCCTATGGTTTGATTTTTGAAAACCTTGGGGGGACATTTTGTGTAGAATTTTGAAGTTATTTGGTCCAATAACAGAACTGGAAGTTATTGCTAAGCCTGGGTTGCAGGGACTGATATGGGATGTAACTGGTTTCATGCTTTGGGGGGGTTAGAGCTTAATCTTATCAATACAATAATGTAATGGTTTAAAGCTTCTATGTGCAGGTACCTCTGCTAAATGCCATGCGCGATTCAGAAAAGAATCCTCCAACCTCTTTGGACCGGCTTGGCAGACATTACACACAGTGCTGGTACAAAGCAAACTATCACAAAAGGCAGACAATAATATTCAGAAGCTTGCTTCTGCCTCATGATATGGGGATGCTCCAAGCAGAGGAGATTGTTAATCCAGGTTTGGAAGGAGGGACCTGATGGAGACACAGGGAGATCAATGGTCAGCAATGAAGCATCCTTCCAGGGGCCACAAAAAACCTAATGAGGCTCACTCAGGCATTTTGCTCATACTTGTTTTATTTTATTTTTGGTTTTGAGCCTAGCCTTTAATGGCTGAGCCATCCCTCCAGGCCTCATTTAGAGTCTTAAGTGACATTTCTATGGAATATTAGCAAAGGTGTTTAAATTTCAAAGAATTATTCCAGAAAAGGAGTACTTGAAGAGATTATTTGATCTGTGTGGTAGTCCTTAGTTAGGACGCTAGCTCCTACAGCCTGCCTATGATTTCCATGTGTTTTCTGTGACATATTTATCTTGGCTCGGATGCTTAGAAGCCTGTAAAACTGACTCATATTTCTGAAACCAGCCTGAAAGCATCTTACAAAAAAATATGTGGGGAGGAAAGTTTGCAAACCAATTCTGTATTTTCAAATCGAATCATAACTGCAGGAGCAGTTCTGAGACCCATAGGCTAGCACTCCATTCTGATGAGCAGTTCTGAGGTGCACAGGCTAGCACTCCAGCCTGGAGAGCAGTTCTGAGACCCTTAGGCTAGCACTCCAGTCTGCGGAGCAGTTCTGAGACCCATAGGCTAGCATTCCAGCCTGATGAGCATTCCATTATTCTGAAAAAATAACAATGGGAGGATTTCCCACTATTTACTCTGCCTCCTGCAGTTGGGGCTATTATAAGAGGCTGAAGAAGAAGGTTTGGCTTGCTTTTTCTTGCCATGTTGATTTGACTGATAATATTTCAAGGATATAGATAGCTAAGAATAGTGTGCATTGTAATAAATATCTCTGTAACTATCACCCCAGCTCACCAAATTTTAACATAGTAATCTCTTTGAGTTTTGCTTAAAGAAACCAACTATTCAAGAGAAACTGAGACCCTCTGTATATCAGTTGCTACCGTTAATACGTTCTTATTTCCACAGTGGCTAAGTACCATCATCGATTCAAGTATCATTTCCAGGCATCTTATCTTATACTTTTACTTCATATTTGTCTCCACAGCTATTATAAAGCATGGATTATTATAGGTTTTCAAGCTATGCGAATGGAATAGTGTTAATGCTATAACTGGACTTATTTTTCCTCATCATCTTTATTGTTTGTTTATATTTTTATATCTGCTTTTTATTGTCTTGGTAATGATTTCCATGTTTTTCAGTCTGACTTTTAGAACAATAGATATCCCCATTTATTGTGGTGAGCCCACAGTATTATACGGTAAATGTACAGCTGACAGATCTACTGGACTGTCCATGGTAAGTGTATACTCACTCCATCTGGGGAACCCATTTTTAAAGAGCTGTGGGAAAATCTGTCTTTTGGAGATGTCACTGTCAATTCTGTAGAAATCTTGTGAAATCATGGCATTTCTCCCTTCTCTAGTATTCCAGCAGTGTATAAACTGACTTTTCCTGTAGGGCAATGGATACCTCTCCCCACACCATGAAGTCATGGTGTAAAAAGGATTGAGTCAAGCCTTTGTTCTCATAGGCAAAATCTACATACAAATAGTCCCTCTACAAACTTTCTTTTTGACAGTAGTCACTGATAAGAAAGGAGCCTCATACAGGAGGTAATATGTCTGCTCTAACAGCAGACTCAGGAAGGTGTAATCTACTGGCCTACTCTGACTTAACTGTCTACTTAATATTCTGGATTTACTCTCTACCTTAGTTTCAACTAACATAGGATCATAGCCCAGGAAATTAACTGTTTATACAGAAAACAAAACAAAACAAAAAAAAAACCCTAAGTGCTAAAACTAGCTTCAGAGAGAAAAATTCTCACCTGGGCACCCTGCTAGAGTCAAAAGCAGGATCCCCAGAAGAGATTCCTTTTAACTCAACCAGCTAGATGCTAATGCAAATCAAGCCCACAGGTCAGTATAGCTACTATACTGTGTTCCCAGGTGTAGGAACTTCACAGCCACGCCCCCTCTGAGACCTAAGGTGTGTCCTTGCCAGATCCACAGGTTTCCTAGGACTCTGTAAGAATGCTTGCTTGATACTATTGTTACCGCCTATGGGACTGTTAACTTGTCTGTATGTCTATATAAACCGAAAGCTTTGGGGAGACCACGCCTTACCTTTTCACCCCTTTTCTCCTTATCTTTAACCTTAGCCTTAGCCTTATGTCTGATGCTTTGTCCTTAAGCCTTATGGTCATCTTCCCCTAAGGAATAAAGAAACTTGCAGGAGAAACATGCCTAAATCAGTTTGTTTTATCCCTCAGATCCATTTTCCAAGTCAGTCTTTGCTTGTTGTAGAAGTCCTGTTCTGAGCCCTGAGAGTGCTGAGGCCAGGACTCAGTAGCTCTTGATAATTTATAAATGTTTATATCTAATGTGAATATATTTACATCTATAGTGTATATAGATCTAACTTTATTGAAAAAAATAGAAAGCATATTTTTGTTGTTCAGAAAAGCATGAGGTGGCGTAACGTATCATGTTACTCACTGAATAGCCACCGCTTTTCAATTATTATGCATAATTGAATTTACCCCTTACCATGATAAGGGATTTTAAAGTAGACATTCAAGCAAGTCTGTCGGCATATTTTATCACTCTGTGCTTCACCATTACTGTTACCGCAACTCTTCCGTCTGTGGTTGAACACCTTCTCTAAGACACCTTGTAGTAAAATGTGTACTAGGCTCAAGCTGTGAATGTTTAAAATGCCTTTATTTTTGTCCTTTCTCTTAGAGGGTGCAGTGCCTAGTAAGAACAACACTTTTCTCTGAATACTTTGAATATGTCACTCAATTCTCTTCTTACTCAGTTGCTGCTGAGAATTGCCGATCAGTCTATCCAGCAGTCTGCTTGGAAAATACTCTAATTCTCACTGATATTGTCTCTGTTCAGTAACTCCTCAAGGAAGCAAAGTACACTGTCTCTCTGTTTTTGCCTTTCATAGCTAACATTTTTATTGCTTCATCTTAGTGCTTTTTCTTCTGAATTTTAAAGCAGACTCTAAAGATTGCTGTCCGCTGACCTTTTATTTCTGGTCAATCATTGCTACTTTTTAACTTCTATTTGTGTGGTACAGATACCTATGACTGTTTAAAAAAATCACTCCCCAAATTTTGTAGTATAAAACAATGATTAACTTATATTCCTTGCTGATTTGAGGCATGCATTTCTTTAGGGGAGACCTGAGCCAGGAAGAAGTATTGGAAGTATTGAAGTACCCTGGCCGTCGGGGACCAGAATCTTCACTCACATGTCTGGAATGTGGGAAAACTCAATGGCTACACTAGATTTTACTGCAAACATCTATTTTTGGCATTTCTATATGGCTTAACCAGTCATGGAGATGAATGCCAGTGTTCCCAACTATGCCACAGCATTATTCCACACAGAAAACTCACATCCTAATGGAACAAAGAAATACTACAGGAGAATATAAGTGGGGGCAGCCCATCCTCTCCATGGAGTCCCCAGAGGTATGATCCCCTGCTGCTAGCTGGGCTATGACTTGTTAGTATCTATCATTTGGAGTGAGCTATACAGTCATTAAAAGTTGGACAATTTCATTGACAATGAAACACCGTATGGTACATATTATGCTTTTGGTAATACCCTTTCATATAAGATGGTTTGTGATAGAAAATGACTCCAAGGACTACAGATTTATACACTTTGATACACAGGAAGCAACGGAAAGAGCTATCGAAAAGCTGAATGAGAGGCTTGGTAAGAATAAGAGCATCTCCGCCGCCACAAGAAATCCAATTAGGTAAAATCAAACCAAATCAAAATGCCCACTGTTTTATTAAGAATGATGCTCTCGGGAGGCTGAACACATGGCAGGGAGACAGGACAGCAGGGAGCCCATGCACACCCAAAAACCACGTGTTTCTCTTCTAGGTGCCCACTTAAATACCCTGTGGGAGTGGTCCTGATCCCCCAACCCCTGGGAGGGGGTCAGGACCTGGCAAGCTGGGATTTGGAGTCCAGAGCAAAGCAACTTCCAGGCCAAGGGCTGGGGCTATGCTTCCAACTTATCAAGGCTTATAAAACATTGCACAGTACTCATTGTAGGATTCAAGTCTCATAAAGAATGAGGAGCAGAACTTGGAGCATGGGCAAACTTATTCACCAGTGCATGCATCAAGAATTTGGGGTAAAAGACGAATGGTGAGCACCTAAGGATGCCTTTTGCAAGTCTGGACCTACCTACAGTATGAAAGTAATGAGTGATAAAGTCCTAAAGCTGTGCCTGTAAGCAGAAAGACACACAGGAAGCTGTGGGTGAGATGGCACGTGCTCAAGGGAAAACGAGTTCACGTTTAGCGAGCTCAGAAAAGTGTGAAACCGTAGGCGGAATGCAATGACAAATCAGAATGGATGAACCAAAATAAGAGCATCAGAAGCCTGTGTAATTGCTTCCGTGAGAAATCTGGATCCTGGTGGTATTGTCAGTGCCTTGGGAAGTTTCTCCGCTTGGTAAAACACTCATGTGAAGGTTATGATGCAGGGTACTTGAAGCAAAGGGGTGGTTTTGTGTCTTTCTCTTCCCTCAAAGAAACCACTAAAGCAGCTGTGGAAATGAGTAGAGCTGTGGCCACCAAGTCACTGTTTGTAACTTTAGCTCAGGGTACCCAAGAGTATCAGGACTACTTCACCGAGCAGTATATGCAGAACGGGCAAAAATGGGAGATGTGCCCAATCCTGCTGCCATCAGCCCTCACCAGTTAGCATTTTCTTTAGGTTATTCCATCACAGCTATTCCAGAGACTCAGAACCGAGCCATCTTACTATCTCTCTAGCCAAACTGCTTAACTAAGTCCTCACTTGACTAGTTTAGGTGCCACACCTTACCCATTCCCAACTCTGCCCAGTGCTATATGCCCAGATGCTCCTAGGTCCCTGTTTAGTATACTGAGACCAGCTCTGTCATAGGTTAATGGACGTGTTACTAATGCGTCATTGGCTATGCCTCCTGTCCACACTATTTCCCTTATAAATATGCTATGGGAGGCTGCAATCCTTAGTAACTTCTTGGAGTTCATCTGCAAGTCACTGTGTGGCAGAATGCCGTTCTTGTCCAAGGTCAGGAACCTTCAACTGATTACATGTTAGCATCTGTACCCCACCGAGAGCAAAAGCTGGGTGAACAGCTGTTTCCTCTCACCCAAGCCACACACTCTCTTGTGGTAAATCACTGGCGTGCTGCCGGATGTTGATGGCTCAGAACTCCTTCATAGACTGAGTTTCCGGAGTCTCTCCACTGTAAGGCTGATGGAGCTGCACTGCACTGCAAGGCCACCAAGCAGAGAGAGGGCCCAGAAAGCCGTCATCAGTGTGACTCATGGTCCAGCTGCTTCAACTCGGACATTGCTCAGGAACTCAGAAAGAGACTTGGGCTTCCCTGAAGGAAAATATCTGAACACTGAAAAACTAATATTATGAAAATAGTTAGGCTTATAAAATAAACTTGAAATAGAAAGAAAATGGTGTATCTTGCAATCTTAGTAAATGCTGGGCCCAGCAAGCAATGCTTCTAGAATACTTTATTTAACCTCAAGTAAGGGGGTTTAGGGGCTGGAGTGGTGGCTCAGTGGTTAAGAGCATGTACTGTTCTTGAAGAAGAATAGAGTTCAGTTTCCAGAACCCATGTTGGGTGATTCACAACCACCTGTAACTTCAGCTTCTGGGGGGATCTGAGGTCTTTGGCCTCTGTGGGCATAAGCGCTCGCTTGCACATACCCGCCCCCATATACACATGTAGTTATATTTAAATAAAAATTAATTAAAAATAAAATCATTAAAAAAATAAACCAAGCACACAGAGGTCTGGGAAGTTGGCAGAATGGTAAAGTGCTCACTATCCAAATGTGATGTAAATGCGAAATGCCAGGTGGGTGTGGCTGCACACAGGTGATGGGGCTCCCTGGAGGGAGCTCTCTGTTAAGTGAGATAGATACCTTATCTCAAATGTAGTATTACATCTGACTTTAATCCTCAGCCTCCACATGCATGTGTCCAAACATGTAAACATGCATACACACACACACACACACACACACACACACACACACACACACACACACACAAATCCCAGAAGAACACAAACAAGCAAATACCCCATAGTAGCAAAATTTTCTAAGAAAATGAATGTTTTCCAGTGTCTGGGGAAAAGCGTTTTTCAGAAATACAAATGCCTCAATGAAAGTATCCTTTCCTGCATTAGGTTGGCTTACACAGTTGGAGGCAGGGTGGGTTAACAGTGGATGGCAAGGTGGAAAGGAAGAGATCTCTGTAATGCCTCAGAATAAGAAGCTGGGAGCTCCCAGCAAAGTGATCTATTGGTGCGCCCATTCTGGAAGCTTCCATGCTATGGCTGACTTCCTCCTTTTTCCATGTTTAGTTGACCTGCTCCCCCCACCCTCTGGCCTGTTGGTGCTGCCCACACTCAGAGCTGGCCTTTCCCCCTCAGTTTTATTCACGTGCAAACAGTCTCTGGAAATGCCCTTGCAGACGAACACAATAGTATGGCAGAACTCTCTTCTGTACCTCCCAACCCAACCAAGTGGATCAAGGTTAATCATTACAAGTCTACCTCTTGTCAACTTGACACCTGAGCCTTCACCATAAACACAAATTAATGTTCAGATAAAGACAATAACAAGGGCATTGTTCCATTTAGCATGATATTACTATCTTGTGTGCAATAGAAAACTTACTAATTCTTTCCTTGAACTAATAGGAAAGTTTCTGGTGAATGCATACTTTTCTCCTGAAATCCTTTATCTTAGATATGTTAATACAGACTTAATAACACATTAATTAGCTCAATTGATGTTATGTGTTAAAAGAGTAAAAGACAAGAAAATGAGGATTTCTGTTTAATATAGGTGTATACATGTACAAAAATATTCTTAACAAAATAGGGAAGAAATACTCATAACAGTTACAACCCTCATGTGCACTAGTGCAGGTACCTATGGAGGTTAGAGAGGCTGGATGCCTTGGAGCTGGAGCTATAGATTGTTGTGAGCTGCCTGACGCAGATGCTAGGAAGTGAACTGGGTCCTCTGTAAGAGCAGCACACAGTCTCATTCACTGAGGAACACAGGGTTTCAACTGTAGCCTAGCCTGACCTGGAACTCAGTGTGTAGGACCAGGATGCACAGGAGCTCAGGCAATTTTCCTCCCTCAGCCTCTTGAGTTCTGGGATTACTGATGCGGGTCACCCTGTGTGGGCCTGGCTATAACTGCATATTTTATGTGATTCCATTTTCTCTCATTTGCGAGTGAGTCGGTTATCCTTCCTTTAAAACCCCTTTCAGTGATTGCCTTAGAGTTTGAAATATATATTAACAGAGAATCCACCTCTACTTTCAAATAACAGTATGCTGCTTCAAGGGTAGCGAAACCATTATATAACAAAATATCCTTAGCTCTCTGCTGACCCCATTTTTGTTGTAGTTTATTTCATGTAATCCTAAGCATACACAGCATATTCATATTTATAAATTTAATTATGAAAATATTATTTGAAAAATTTTATCTAATCAATTAAAAATAATAGATGTTTTATCTTATCCTCACATACTCATTCTTTAGTGTTCTTCCTTTCTACAAAGATTTTATTTTTACCTTTAAGTGTGTGTGCATGTGTGTATATGTGCATGCGTGTGTGTGCATATGAATGCAGATACAGCAGAGTCCAGAAGAGCACATCAGATTCCCTGGAGCTGGACTTACAGGTGCTTGTGAATCAAACTTCAGTCCTCTTCAGGAACAGCACACGCTCTTTACCACTGAGCCATCTCTCCAGCTCTGCTTTTTCTTTCTTCTGATTCACATTTTATGTCTTTTTCTTTCTCTCTAATGAGTTCCTTTTATAGTTTTTTAAGGAAGGTCTACTGGCAACAAATATTTTCAGTTTTGTTTGCCTGAGAATACCTACTGTTCTAATTAGCCTCTCCCACTACACATTTGAAGGACAGTTTCATAGTGTATAGGATTTTAGCCTTGTGAGCATGTTTTCTCTGAACACACTACCTAATTCAAACTCGTGCTCACATTCTTTCTGAGCGAAGCTGGCTATAGGTAGTTCTTAGTTTTTGCTCCTTTGTAGTTCAGGTGTTTTCCCCATGGCTTCTTTCAAGATTTTTGTTGGTTTGTGATTTTGTGCTGTTTGAATAGAAGGTATCTAGGCGATGCTTACCTTCTCCCTCCCTTCTTCTTTCTCCCTCCCTCCCTTCCTATCTCCCTCTCTCCCTCCCTCCCTCCTTCCCTTCCTTCCTTCCTCCCTTTACAATTACCCCACTAGTATATCCTCTGGCTTACTGGATCTGTAGTTCAGCATCTGACAATTTGGGGAAATTCTGCTGTCATTGTTTCAGCTGTTCCTCTATCTCATGCCTTTCCTTCAGCAACCCCATTTTGCATATGTTGGTTGACCTATTTGGCTCACAGTTTGGATATTGTTATTATCAATAATTTTCAGTATTTCTGTTGTGTGGCAGTTTTACCCAGATTATAGCATTCCCTCGTGGAGGGAGGGAGAAAGACTCCTGAGACAATCTGAGTAAGGCAAATCTTATAAACTTCACATGACCCCTCTCTAAGTTATTTATATAAGCAGTAAGGAGAGACAGAGAAAGATTCCACTACCAGCCAACCTGCCTGTGAACTCCATCCAACCTCCTAAGTTGTCTGCAAGACTTGTAGAGAGCTACAGGGTTGCAGCTTCTGTGAGTGTCACTCAGTTTGGGGTGGAATTTTTGATGCTGCTGCTGCTGCGTTTGAATAATCCATGTTCCTGTAAGTAAGCCCTCACCCCTATGTCTGTAAGTAGCCCCAATAACCCCATTGGTTCTTCTAGTTCTTCAGTAGGATCCTTATTTTGTTATGTCATTGGCTTTCTCTCTGGGGTGTGCAAATGTTTGTTCATGGCTCCCCAGGAAAAGTCTCATGGTGTTCAAGGGTTAACTGTATATGAAACAGGTATGTGTATGTCCAGATATACCTTGCTTTAGATATATACACAAATTTCTACATAAAGTCTTTTTTTTAAAGAGCACTAAATACTCTTTATTTGACATTATACATAGACCACAGTAAAATGGTCTTTCAATGGTAAAAGGCATCATTCTTTGACTTAGGGAATTCTAATTAAAATGACATCATCGCGTCAAGAATAGACAGTTTCTTCATGATGTTTAGCCATTGCCTGTAACAAGCCAGTGAATGCAAATGGAAACACAGGTGAGTCTTCTCGTTTCCGAGACAGTGACAGAATTTTCCCAGTGTTTAAACATAATAATATGCCCGGTTTTATAAATTTAAGCATAAACTCATTCAATAGGTTTGAGGTGGCGCCCCCACCTTTGTGGAAAGTAGAACTTCACTAAGTAGATCCAATCTTATATTGAGAAAGGGAGAGCAATAATAGTATTTATGCAACTAGAATTGTTATTATAAAAAGATCAGGACTGTGCAACAAAAACATTGTTAGCCATTCATGATCTGAATTTTGTTGTCTGAATTAAATTATGGGGCACATTAAAAATCATGAGACACATGCTTTTTAGTAAATAAGGCAGCAGAGTTACTCATTAGTAGCCTTATCAAGATAAACTGTTAGGTCAACCTTCTCTCCTTTCTTCTTAATTCCAGCAAAGATAATTTTTGTTCCAGGGATGTACTTTTTGAGGTTCTCCAAGTACGCCATTGGGTTACCCTCTCCCCAGGTGATGCCTTTGATCTTGTTGGCATCTGTGTAGAAGAATCCAGCAGCCTGACCTGTCTTCTTCCCAAACATACCATAGAGATTTGGTCCAGTCTTATGCTTGCTTCCCTTCCTCCACAGTGTGGCACTGGGCACACTTCTGAACAAAACTCTTCTTGCCTTTGTCAACATTACCCATTTTTAACTCCTGGGTGATCAACACCACAATTGCTACAACCCGAAGACAGACATCCTACTATCTCTTTACATAAATTTTTATGTTGTGCATGTATGAAGACACATATTATTAGAGGTTGCCTTGGGTGAATAATGAGGTGAGCAAGTCCCAAGGCTTACAAGATAAGAAGAAAGTTAAAGACCCAGGAGACATGAAGGCTTAATTAGAGTTCTTAAGAAAGGACATAAGACTTAGGCAAGCCAGTGGGGTGGCTCCTGTCTGAAGTTTGCATGCCTCAGCATCAAGAAAAACTGATATTTCACTTTGAGTCTGCAGGCAAGAAAACTGCAGATGCCCAGTCGAAAAGAGTCTCTCAGGGAGGATTCTCTCTCACCTGGAGATGGCCTGCTTTTTTGTCTGATTCCAGAGTTCATTAGTATATAAGGTTCTTCAAAGAAAGAGAACCAAGCTCCTCAAAAGCTAAGTCCAATAGCCTGCTTTCTATAAACTGTAGACCCAAGAAAGCCAGCGGAGCAATTGGAAGCCCTGAGAACTAGAATGCCATGATAGAGATTCCAGTTTCCAGGCTTTCAGCCTGAGGTCATGAGAAGATTGAGGTCCCACTCTAACAGTGAGAGGGACTGAAAATTCAACTTCCTTCTTCTTTTTGATCCATTTAGGACCTCACTACTGGACACTCACACAATTGGGAGGGCTATATGTTTTAATCACTGTGGTAGTTTTAATGTAGTTGGCCCCCATAATCTCATAGGGAGTGGCACTATTAGGAAGGGTGCCTTTGTTGGAGTAAGTATGGCCTTGCTGGAGGAAATTCGTCACTGTGGGGGCAGGCTTTTGAGGATATTATCCAGTGTATCAGTCAACTTCCTGTTGCCTTCTGATCAAGATGTAGGACTCTCAGTCCCAGCACCGCATCTGCCTTCACGCCACCATGCTCACCACCGTGATGATAATGGACTGAACCTCTGAAACTGTAAGAGAGTCTCCCTCAGTTAAATGTTTTCCTTAGAAGAGTTGCCATGGCCATGGTGTCTCTTCACAGCAATAAAACCCCCAAGAGAGAAGTTGGTACCAGTGACTGGGGTATTGCTGAGATAGGCCTGACCATGTTTTCCTTTGGAGTAACATGGACTTTGGGACTGTGGATTTGAAAAGCAGTTGAGCATTTTAAGTGCTGTTTAATAGGCTATACTAGCAGGAGTGTGGAAGACAGTGGCACTAAAGGTGACTTGATAAACTGTGAGGGTGCTCACTCAAGAATTTTCAGAGGAGAAGAATTTTAGTATGTTGCCTAGAGATTGGTCTTGTGATATTTTGGTAAAGAAAGTGGCTGCCTTTTGCCTTTGTCCAAAGAGTCTGCCTGAGGCTAAGTGAAGGATTTTGGATTAATTTTGTTGGCAGAGGAAATCTCAAAGCAGCCTTGTAGCTTTTTTTTTCTTTCAAAAAACTCTTTGGGGGCCTACCACACAGCTCCCAAATAAATACATGGAGACATTCATTCTTATGAATGCTCGATCTTAGCTTGGCTTATTTCTAATCAGATTTTCTAACTTAAATTAGCCCATTTCTCTTAACTACATTTTGCCTCTGGACTTTTTATCATTCATTATTCTATCTATTTTTCGTTCTTTCTTACTCCATGGCTAACTGGGTAGCTATATGGCTGGCCCATAGCGTTCTCCTCTCCTTTTCTCTGTCCTCGCTCTTCTCTAGAGCCTAGGTTTCTCCTCCTATTTATTCTCTCTGCCTGACAGCCCAGCCTATACTTCTCCTGCCATTCAGTTCTTTATTAGACCAAAGAGGTGCTTTAGGTAGGTAAAGTTACACAGCTTTACAGAGTTAAACAAATGCAATATAAACGAATGCAACATCTTTGCATCGTTAAACAATTATTCCACAGCATAAACAAATGTAACACATCTTAAACTAATATTCCAAAAACAAAGCCTCATATAGACTCTGTTATGGGGTTACTAGTGTTAACCTTAAAGAAGATATATAATGAAAAGGAGTAAGCTGAACACGAAAAAATAATTGAGGAGAAAAAGAGCACCAGAAAGTAGACTGGAATAAAGTTCTGTGTTCAAGAAGATAACCAGATTAAGAAAAGGAATAAAGGGAGTGGTTACATCAGGGCAAGATCCCACCCAGCTAAGTTTCCGTTGTGAAAAGGAACTAAAGAAAAGCTTAGAGCTGGATGTGGTGGGACAGCTTTAATCCCAGCACTGGGAAGGCAGACAGTAGTGGATCTCTTAGTTTTCAGCCATCCTGGTCTACAAAGCAAGCTTTAGGACAGCCAGCCTTAGGCAGTGAAGGACGGGAAGCTGGCAAAGATGCAATTGAAAGATGGCCTCATGTTGTAGCTCCAGTAAGCAGTAGAACTTAACCGTTTTGGTCACGTGGTTCGGGGCTTAGAGCTAAGGACAGAAGAAAGGAGTTCTGGAATAAAGCCACTGAGGCCAGGGGTGTCAGTGTCAGGGGTGTTCCTGAATGGAGGCCTCGTAGAGAGGTCATTTCAGGAAATTGGGAAGTTGAAGCCTAATTTGCCTTGGAGAATCTAAGGTGTTAAGAGATGCCGGAGTTGTGGGACACCTGCCAAGGAGAGCTGCTGATAGGGAGTAGAACCAGCCCAAGAGAGAGAAGTGTGCTGCACAACAAAACTGAACAGAGTTAGATATCTGAAGAGCGTTTTTACGTCAGACATGGAGATGTAGAATTTGGAGTTTTTGCAGCTAGTTTTTAGTTTTGCTTTGGTCCGGTATTTCCTCACTACGCTCCCTATGTTTTGGAATGCTCCTGTGCATTTATATGTTGGAAGTATGTGATCTGTTTTGTAATTTTGATTTTGTAGGAGATTACAGTTAAGAGACTCTATGAATCTCAGAAGAAGCTTTGAACTTTGGACTTTAAACATTGTGGAGACTGTGATAGACTATGGGGGCTTTTGAAGTTGAACCAAATGCATTTTGCTTTATGATATTGTTACACACTCATGGGGGCCAGGGAGTAGAACTATGACAACCATCAAGTAAATGTTAGCCTTTTCTGAAAACAAGCGCATGTAGAAATAGTGTTAAACTAGATATCTGAGTATTTCATAGCCTAACTAAATTACCACATGAAATTAACTGAGGCTGAACATGTTGCTTGGTGGTATAACAATTGCCTAGCAAGTACTAGGCTATAGATTTGATCCCTAATACAGCAAAACCAAACAAACAGAATTCAAAACTGTCTCAGACTGATGGAATGATGTCTATCTGACTTAGGGAAGGCATTTTGCATTACTCATTCTACCAAAGTAAATGTTAATCTCATTTTAAAATGTCTTCACAGAGGCCCCTCAAATTATGTTTGACCTAGTATCTATGCTCCCTATGGTCAAGTCAGGTTGATAGAATTAACCATCTTACTGGCTGAACTCAAGTAGCCAGAGTTCGATCTTGGAAGGCTTGTTCACCCTGTGTCTGCATGAATGAAAAATAAAAAGAGAAGAGAATTTGAGGTTCAGGAATCGGGAATTTAAAATTTGGAGGTGGGTGTTGAAAGCAGTACCAGACAAGCGCTGGAATGGTACTGAGGGAGCCTGTGCTGAAGTTACTTGGATTCTGAGCCAGGCAACGTGTCCTTTCCCCAGCATATTAAAGGGCTCTAAGCAAAGGGGTGAGCTCGGATTTGCACTTTAGAAAGGTCTCCAACCTGCCTTCCTATATTGGGCAGAACACTCCTGGCATACATTATTACTCAAATGCTAACCTAACTGGGCACTGGAAAGGCTAAATCAAAATTGTATCTGTAAGAACTGTCAAATATAACCCTGCTCTTATCTGTAGAGACAGCTGAAATCAGGAAGGTGCAGAGCTACTGTGGCCGGCATGGTGTGTTCTTCTGTCCCATAGAGGCAGACCCTCCTCTTCTCCTAGAGCTCCATTTACCACTCATGACACTCCGCATCCCTGGAATGAGGACGGTTTTGAGTTAAACCAGATCAGGAGCTGCTCCTTCTGGTCCTTGCTGTAACTTCTGTGACTTCCCATTGCGTCAGGGATGTCATCTAATCAATCTGCCCATCCCCCAGTCCTTGCATGGCTCCTCTCTTCTCTCCAGCCTTTGTCTGTGCTCTAGTCAAAGGAGTCACTTTCTCTCTGTGCCACTTCCTGTTCTTTCTAGCCTCAGTTCTTATTATTTTTTTCACTGTCCCTTTCCTTTGCCTGAAGCATTTTGTTCTCATTCCTCGGTGCAAGGATTTTCTTAAATCTTTAAAGCTCAGCCTCAGTGTCCCTTTCCCCAAAGAGTTCCCCTCTGACTACCTTATCCAAGCAAGTCGCCTGTTCATTTTTTTTTGGTCATAGTATTTACTTATGGTTTTTTTCTTGGCTCTTTTGGCATTGTGTAATCATCTCATCTTTGACTGCATTTAATTAAGTCTTGTCCGTGTACCCTGCTACAATGTAGCGCCACACAATCAGGGTTTGACCTGCCTTGCTCATCTTCAAGTTTCTACCAGAAAGAATACTGCTTAGTAAGAAACAGACACAAGATAATCACTTGCTGATTAAGTGAACAATACCAAAGTGATAGTTAGCCAGAGGTTGATGAGAACCACCTAATTATCACCTCGGTTAAATGCTTGCTAGTAGATATGACCAAGAGGCAGAAAATGGAAAAGGAGATGATAATGGCAACATTGTCCAATTATATCACTTTTACAAATATTAGCTTGTCTAATGAGGAATGAGTATATCATCTGGAGACTCACATTGTCTTGTGAGCAATCGATATTTTCTTCTATATGTTAAGAAGGTTGGATAGTTTAATGTCAAAGGACCCTCTGCCTCCATTCTCCAACAATGATATCAACATTCATGATTAGTAACAGCCATGTCCAAGTAGTGAGCAACATCTGTGGGTAAGCACATGACACACTAGCCAATTTGCATTGCAGGAGTTGTAATCTACCTGGCTGGGTGCTAAGGCTCATGGAAACAAAATTCCTTCCTAAATGCTGAAAGAGACAAAAGTAAAACCTTAACTTGGGTTTTCCTTCTCCAAAAGACCAAATACCTTTTATGCTACCATGTAGAGTAACTACTGCAGTACAGCTTTGGGATTTGTAATGTCCCTTTCCATGGATATATTTTTGGTGTATGGAAAAATTCCAGTCACAGGATAGGTACTCAATACTTATAATTGAATGAATGAATGAGGTCAGTCCTGAGGGACCAGTGTTTTCTAAGGGGGTAATGTTTGGTATGTGTTCTGTGATATAACACCTATTTCACAAATATTTATTGACTTACATTTTTATTTAGGAAGGAAGAAGTAAGTAATTTTTTGTTTTGTTTTTGCTTTTGTTTTCACTGGAATACAAGAAAGAGACAAAGGCTTCCGGAAGAACTGAGGGGTGGTTCTCTCCCAGGAAGGACTTTTGTTCCCTGAAAACTTTGGCAGTGTCTGGAGTCAATTTTGATTGTTGTAACTGGGGTCATGGCATCCAAAGGATAGAGGTGAACGCTGTACAGAGGACAGCCATTCAACAGAACAACATCAGTCCACATGTCCGCAGCGTTGGGACTAATCAGGGAAGATGCAGTGGTGGAGAAGAGGACAGGGTAGAGGAGGTGCTTCACGTTTCTGCCTGTGAATGTCAATATGTGAGAAAGAAAGAAAGAAGATAAGAAAAGAAGTGGAGGCAGCCTGGGCACGATCTTCCTCTTAAACAGGTTGTACAATGGAGTGTGCCAGGTGCCAATGCCTAGTGCCATTTCCGAGCAGATGTGGTCACAGATTGAAAACCCATCAGTAAGTTTTCAGACCAAGTTGGAGAGTTACTTTGGAAGAGACATTCTTCGTTAAGCGTATTCTTCATGACCCCTCATTTGGCAATAGGAGCAGTGATGGAGGTGGGAGCAGGGGAAGGAATACCTTGTCTGGAGTCTCCTGGAAAGAAGAATGTACAAAGAACTCAAGAAACTGGTCATCAAAAGAATAAATAATCTTATAAAAAATGGGGTACAGACCTAAACAGAGAACTCTCAGTAGACAAGTCCCAAATGGCTGAAAGACATATAAGGAAATGCTCAACATCCTTAGCTATCAGAGAAATACAAATCAAAACAACTATAAGATCCCATCTTAAACCTGTTAGAATGGCCAAGATCAAAAAAACTGATGACAACTTATGCTGGAGAGGCTGTGGGGTAAAGGGAACACTTCTGCATTGCTGGTGGGAGTGCAAACTGGTACAACCCCTATGGATGTCAGTGTGGTGATTTCTCAGAAAATTAGGAAACAACCTCCCTCAAGACCCAGCAATATCACTTTTGGGTATATACTCAAAGGATGTGCAATCATACTACAAGGACATGTGCTCAACTATGTTCATAACAGCTTTGTTTGTCATAACCAGAACCTGGAAACAACCTAAATGCCCCTTGACCAAAGAATGAATAAGGAAAATGTGATACATTTACATAATAGAGTACTACACAGCAGGAAAAAATTTAATGACATCTTGAAATTTTGCAGGCAAATGGATGGATCTAGAAAACACTATACTAAGTGAGGTAACCCAGACCCTGAAAGACAAATATAACATATACTCACTTATAAGTGGCTTTTAGACATAAAACAAGAAAAAGCAGCCTACAATTCACAACCCCAGAGAACCTAGACAACCAAAAGAACCCTAAGAGAGACATACATGGATCTAATAATCAAATGGGAAGTAGAAAAAGACAAGATCTTCTGAGTAAATTGGGAGCATGAGGATCATAGAAGAGGGTAGAAAGGGGAAGAAGGAGGAAGGGAGGAGAGCAGAGAAAAATATATAGCAAGGAAAAAATCTCTAAGTCAGGAAAAAAAGAAGAACATCTGGTAAGTACTTATGGGAGGTGATTTATTTTGAGATGTGTTCTCAGGGATCAGTAAGAAGGATGGGGAGAGAGAACAAAGGGAAGCAAGAAAAGCTGATCGTGACTGTGCTTTTGAATTGTTCATTGCTTGCTATGCATCCACTAAGAAGCAGGGCAGAATTGACCCATGAATGTAGAATGAAGTTTATGTCTTGCCCTGTCTCATAACCATTCATTCCCAACAAAACACACAGAGGCTTTTTATTACTGCTCATGGTGATATATAGATTAATGGAGATGGGTTAAATTAAGATGTAAGAGTTATCCAATAAGAAGCTAGAACTAATGGGCCAAGCAGTGATTTAAATAATACAGTTTCTGTGTGATTATTTCTGGGCTAAGAAGCTGGGAATGAAACAAGTGGCCCCCTCCAACATATTGCTTATAAACTGGTTGGTCTATTAGCTCAGGGTTATTATTAAATAGCTCTTACAACTTAAATTAACCCATAATTTATCTATGTTTAGCCACATGGCTTGATACCTTACTTAATGAGGAATTCTCATTTTGCTTCCTCTGCACTGACTGATGACTGCAGACTGAACCTTTTCTCTTCCGAGAATTCTCCTAGTCTGGTCACCCTGCCTATACTTCTGCCTGGCTACTGGCCAATTAGTGTTTTATTAAACAAATACAAGTGACAAATCTTTGCTGAGTACAAGAACATTATCCCACAGCACATAAATATGCCCAAAATGTGGGATTCTTGTGCCACTGGATATGAAGAAAGAGTTACTTAATTGACAGGGATCATTGTTCCTGATTATCCAGACACATTGACACAGTTTGACATCTCTGGGCACGTGGTTTACAGTGTGTCAGATCTATTTAGACTGCTTAAACAAGGTGAAGTCCCTGCTGAAGTAACCTGTCCTGAAATCATTATTGATGTACATTAGCATTAATTCTTATTTTGTGTGTTCCTCAGAATTCATACAACTTCTGTGGTTTGCCTGATTCTTGGTAGGGCGACTTATTTCTTCATCCCCAAATATTCTGCACCCTTACCACACTTGCCATATAGACTGGGCTGTGCTGCCCTTGTCTTAAGAGGATCTCAGCATGCCTCTGTGTTCCACATATGCTCCTTTGAGACCTCACTGCCACCACTCCAGTTTCTAGGAGCCATTGGGGACAACATATGCTGCCAATGTGGTGGCTGTTTTCCTTACTTTCTAATCGACTGGCAAGCGAATCCAAAAATGACTAGATCAAGTTCAGTGGAATGAATCTTAATGTGTTCCTCATTAAGCTTCCCCCTAGATGCAATCTTGACAGCCTAATTTAGTTATAGAAGCACACGTTTTTGCAAGAAAGGCTTTAGGAATGAAGGTGAGAGATATCACAGCTACTCTGCCTGTAGGATTCTGCACATACACATTCTAGATACCAGGAACATTATGCTAGGCATAGCTCTTGTTTCATCACACAGACATTGCATTGTTGAGGGAAGACTCCAAATTGTATGGGCATTGTCCCTGTTCAAAAGACTGCTCTTACCCAGTCTTTTAAGAAGACTTTCATTGATTTCCCAAGGTCTTTCATCTGATGTAGTAAATGACCACAACAAAGTCAAGTGACTCTTTTGTTATTTAAAAAAATATGCCAGGCTGTGGCGGTGTACACCTTTAATCCCAGCACCTGGGAATCAAAGGCAGATGGGTCTCAATGAGTTCGAGGCCAGTCTGGTGTAAAGATTGAGTTCCAGGATAACCATGGCTACATAGTGAGATCCTGTCTCGAAAAACAACAACAACAACAACAACAACAAAAAAACAAAATCCACTGAAGTGAAAGAGTATTATTTAAAGTGGCTTTGTACCCAGTCTAATAGCCTGTGAGTCCTTGGCATGAGGGTAATGTTGGAGGTACATTAGATAGGCAGACTAGTCCCCTATGTAGATTAGGTGACAATTTCAGTAAAGTTGAATTATGTTACCTTGTAAGATGGAGGGGACTATTATCATCATCCTGGTATATGTGGCACATGGCTAGTGGTCTTAAAGAGTTGTGTCAGATCAAAGTCCCTGTCTGACAGGACAGCTACTCAGTTGCAAAGGGAGTTAGATTGTGTTGGTGAGAAAAGCCCAAGCCTGGGCCCATTTATAAAATCCATCCTGCTTCTGTGCCTTCTCCATTTATAAGCAATTGCTCAAACACAAATGAGAAAATCTAGCTGCTACCCAGGGGACAAATCTGGCAGTTGAATCTCCCTTTAGTGTGTATTCTCTCATGAGCATTAATGTGAAACAAAATTTTATGTACTGTGGGTTTTGGGCTTCCCATTGAGGCTCCCTGTGAGCCTCTTTAGACCTAATTCTAATTGTCTGAGCACACAAACTTACCCCAGCTTGAACCTCACCCTTGCTTGAATTCAAGCAGGAACCAAGGCATGGCTGAGTAGTTTGCTAGAAGATGTCTTTCACATGGGAATTAGTTCTCTGCTGCAGATGGCATGGCTTAGACCTAGAGAGCTAGAGGTTCTAGGTACAACTGTCCTGTTGGGCTTGCCAGAACTCGCCACAGATTCTTCCATCCCTGTTGGATTTTTCTACTGGGCTTGAGTGGTTGGGAGCTTGGTACAAATTCATGTGAGCTTGCATCTGCTAGAGAATCCTCTTTCATTCTTGCCTAGCTCAAAATGACAACACATTCAGTAGTCTAATAATTGGACCAAAATAATGTTCTGAGGCTCTATGTGCTTCCTTATGAAATTAAACAAAGAGAAATAAAACCCTCAAACTCCCAAACAAACACTGTCACCCCCAAAAGAACCTGTTCAAATACATTATCATTGTCAATGTGTACAAGGTATCTCAACCTACGTTAGAAGGAATAACAGCTTCTCTTTTACTTTGGTGGAGGGGGAAGAGGAGTTGAGACAGGGTTTCTCACTGTAGCTCTAGCTGTCCTGGAACTTGTAGACCAAGCTGTACTAGAACTCAGGGATCCACCTGTCTCTGCCTCCCAAGGGCTGGGATTAAGGGCACACACCACAACACTTGACTTGCATAACAACTTCTTAATCTCATACGTTTCGTTGATTCATTGAGGGCATGCCTAGATTTCAGAGAATCTAAGGGGGGAGTTAGAAGAGGAGTGAGTCAGGGGAGATGGACTCATTGAAAATGGTTGCTAGAAGGTGGAAATCTTGGTCTAGTTCTCAAACTGGATATCATTACTGTGTGGCTGAGTGTAAATCATTTGAATTCTGCCTGGCTTTTGATTTTTCTCACCTCTAAAATGGAATTGGTGAGAATTCTTGCCTCTCAGGATTGTGAGACACCAAAGGGAAAAGGTGCAGAAGTGTCACAGGTAGGACAGAGAAAGCAAGTGCCCAGGTCTCTGTATTTACATTCACCTTGCTGGCCAGCTCCCCTTTGGTCTCTGTTAATTACATTGTCCCAATAAAATGTAAACTAGAAAGGTAAAAGGGAACGCAACATAACATAGATTTCCTTGTTAACTCAAGCACATGGCTGCTCCCAGAAGCATGGCTCTGTAATTATTTTTTTGCTACAGTCTGTAACTTGCATTACCAAGAAGGCCACAAGAAGCCCCTGATGCCTAGCAACCCATTTACAACTGTACCATGAATCCTGTAACAAGGACAGGGCAAGGGGTTACATTCACAGGTGCAGACAAAACATTTCTCAGGAGCAAAGGCTCATTTATGCATGGCCTAAAACCGCTGCTTAGCTCTCTACTTCAGGGTGCAGATAGTCAGTGCCAAGGCTGTTAGCCAAGGGATGTCCCCGCTGGTTCCTATAGATAAAAACATTATAGAAAATCAATGTGCAAAACCTTTATTTTCCATTATAACTCAGACACACTGGCCCAGATACGGCTAGCGAACCAGGCAGTAACGATTAGGGCCACCATGAGTGCAATCCAGGCTGTTAGCAAAGTCAGAGATGCTGCTCAGTGTTCATGCAGATGGGCCCACTCAACATTAATTTGTTGGATGATTATTCCACAACAAGTCTCAGTTTCTTCATGTACAAACTGAGATTGTTAGAGCAGATTTTAATACATGGTTTTCAAAACTAATGTTCCACCCGCTTTAATTGAGCATTTGGCCAAATAAAAGCACTTCGAATGTTTTCTCCAGCCTTCTGCTTTCATTAGAAAAATCTTGGTTTGCACTATAGCAAAAGAGAACATTTTCCCCCTTGTGCTTTGTTGACAGCCACATACTATGGATGAAAATACGTAACAGTGAAGAGGTCAAGCCAGGTTCTCATTTGGTTGGAGCTGTACTTTGAGTTCTAGTTGGCTGCATGCAACTGGAGATGAATCATTTGGTTGCTCTGAGCTCAACTTTCCCTACCTGTAAAATAAGCCATGACATCTACAGGAAATTAGAGACCTTAGTTGTTCTCAGAGAGATAAAGCGATTACCCAGGAACAAGTTTTAGGACATTTTGTGCTATATCTGATTAAAGCTATGCTTGATTGTACTGGTACTTTTCTGGGTACCTTGTATATCTTTTTTACACTATGAATTTTACAGCAGACATTTACCACCTATTCACTATGCAAACAAATATTTTAAATCCAATAAGCCCACTGACTATAAGCTTACACATTTCTCCCAACAGAAAACATGTAATATTATTTCTAGCCTACAATTCTATATTCTTAGGATGATTCATGACATCCCCTTCATTTATCATCCTTACAGACTAATAAATAAGATTTTAAATGCTCTATCTTTCTAGCAAACCAAGAAAAGTGACAGATGAAACATTTCATTCTCATTCAGGTTATTAACAAGTGTGAAAAAGGCCAATTCTGTTCGTCAGGATGAAGCATCCATCCTTATTAGTGGAGGCATAGGAGATAGTGACACTGTCATCTAATTGCATCTTCTTAATCCGTGACAGCACTTGCAGGGGCTTCTGAAATGTGCCCAGCCAAGAACTGCCTTTAGTTCCAGGACAGCAGACAAGAGTTTTTATTGCCATCAAATGGAAATTGGTTTGGTTAATATAATAAATTACACCACTAACTTAATTTAGCAGGAAATTCCTGCCATTTGGGACCTATGAGATGTTGCTTGAAAATTTCTGCACATGAGTTTAGACTTCAGCCTGTGGGGGTATATAGAAGATATGTATGTGAGATGCATACACAATCTCATAGATATACAGTAGATAGGACTGTGCCTCGCACAAGGAAGAAGCAAGATGATGAAAACTGGCAGTAACATCTCAGAAACAATGATTTTCAAGAGGATTCAATTTAACCTGTAATTCCACAAGTCCATCACAATACATTTCCAGAAGCAAGTACTGCATTTTATATAGGAAGAGATAGAAAGGAACATGCAATCTCATGTCAGTTGTGTGTGTGTGTGTGTGTGTGTGTGTGTGTGTATGTGTGTGTGTGTGTAAGAGAGAGAGACAGAGCGAGAGAGAAAGTTTCCTTCTGACTCCGTACCCCCAAACATCTTCGTATTTGTCTTACTGAGTTAAAGCTCAGGAGACATTCTGATTGTTCACAATTAGCACTGACAAAGAGATTTGTAGGATTGCAGGGCCAATAATTTTGTTAAATTAAGTAATACATGTGGAAAGAAACAGTTGCGGAGAGGGTCGGTATCTCACCTGGTATCAGAGAGACATGGAGAGGCAAAGCATAGAACTTGTTTAGTATGCTTTATGGTTCTGAAGAACTCTTGACTTCTGGCAAGTGAGTGAGGAAACTTTCTGGCTAGGGAAGAATAATTGGTGGTACCATAAAGATAAAGACAAGGTTGAGTCCTTCTGAGAAGAGGCTGGGAAACACACAGATATAGAACCTTCAGTTCATGGCTCCAAATTTTGTTATTCAAATCCTATTATCCCTTTGAATGATTATGCAATTCACAGGAAAGATGTAGCATTGGTAGATCTGTCGTTCTGCACAATCTTAGAGCTCTGATTCACCATGTTACTGGACCACCAAAGAGCATAGCATGCGGCAGGTGTACTACAGAGCTTGACAGAGGGGTTGCTACTCTACAGAAGGAACTTGAAAGCTTGGATACAAGCGTCTGTGTTGACTCCTTCAATGCGCATCTTGGTTAGAGTAATTACCTTCTCAACATAGACCCAGGATGATCTGAGGAGGGAAAATTGCCACTCAGAAAGGAAGCTTTTACTTTGTCTCCATTGATTATTTATTATTATTTTTTAGAGCTGGAAATGTATTTGTTGAACCTAGATCATGTGCCATCACTAGGAGGTCTTAGGAGAATAGAGTTCTGTGGAGCAGCAACTTTACAATCATGTTGGGTAAGAGATGCATGTAAGACTAGGGTAGTGTTGTCCCACTCCGCTTTCATGACTGCACAGTATTAAGCATGACTCATAGAATTATACACATTGTGCTATTTTAATTTCATGACCTTAGAGTTTTGATTAGATCTCTTATTTTTAATTAAGCAACTAATAAAACATCCCTTTTTTGTTTTTTTTGAGACAGGGTTTCTGTGTGTTGCTTTGGAGTCTGTCCTGGAACTAGTTATTGTCGGCCTGCCTCTGCCTACTTAGTGTTGGGATTAAAGTCGTGTGCCACCATTGCCTGGCTCCCAATGAAACATCTTAACATTTACTAAAGCTTGATGGAGGCTACAAATTGTTCAGCTTCAATATCTATATTTCCTTATGAGAAATTTCCTGGTTATATTTGTTATTCTGATTTTGAGATGGATTTAATTAGTTGTAGCCTTTCTAGGAGGAGACCAGATGCTGTGGAAACCATAAGTCAAAATCAATAAAAGCAGTGCCTAAAACGTCTGCAAAGTGAACCTAACTAGAGGAAGTTGGTGATGAATTTAAGTCAAGGTCCTGCTCAGCTGGCATGGGAGCAGAGGTAAGTCAGTGCAAGAGTGCTGAGACCAGGGTCTGGAGACTGCTAGCCTCTTCTTTCTACATTGGTCTGGGGATATATGTCTGTGTAAGCCACAGTCAGAGTAAAAACAGTCTACCATAAAATAAGAAAGCCGAGCATTTATTGCAGGTGTGTGTTGTTATGAGGCCGCTTGTTTGTTCTGGCCACTCGGCAGCTCAGACCCAAAATAACCACACAGAAACGGTATTAATTAAATCACTGCTCTAGCTTCTTATTGGCTAGCTCTTACATATTAATTTAACCCATCTCCATTAACCTGTGTATTGCCATGTGCCTGTGGCTTACTGGGTAAAATTACCAGTGTTTGTCTCTAATGGGGCTATATGGCTTCTCTCTGACTCTGCCTCCTTTCTCCCAGCATTCAGTTTAGTTTTCCCCACCTACCTAAGTTCTGCCCTATCAACAGGCCAAGGCAGTTTCTTTATTCATCAATGGTATTCACAGCATACAGAGGAGAATCTCACATCAGGTGTGGATGTGGAGGACATAGTTGGAAACCCTGAGATGACTGAAAGGTTTAGTGCACAATTCCGTGTGGTGGTGGGGAGGTAACCTTTCCCTTTTTGAATGCTTTTTCTATTCTTGTTTCTTTCACACTGAGGTAATACTTTTAAAGAAACTTTCGTGGAAAAGTCTTGCAACTATTATGCTTTCTTCCCCATACCCTCTGATTCCTGTCCACATATTGAGGGAGCTTCCTTGCATATGGTTTCTTTAGATCTTTTTTGTGGCATATCATAAAGTTGTTTCCCTGTTTAAACGTCTATCTTACTGGAGTGGTCCAAGAATACATCACCTAAGTGGGGGTGCCATATTTTTCAAAACCCTTTCTTTTGTACTATGTTTTTTTTCTACCATAGCTAAAGTTATTTCACACCTCTTGGCTTCCTATTCTACCTTAAAAAAATGAGTCTTGAAATTCTTAGTGCAACTCAGAACTGGTGGCTGCCATTTGTGTTTCAAGTATCTCTTAAGTTTCTCACTTGACACATCTGGAAGGGAGGAGCTGATTTGTGATGGAACAGAGTTCTTGGCCAGTTAGCATCAGCTGCCTATCATAAGAGTCTCAGCTTGCCAGTTCTGTCATCTCTGTCCAGGTGACACTATCTCATCTCTCCAGAACAGACTCACCTTATTAATAATGGCCTGTTCTCTGATGGAACTATTCCCTTGCTTTTCCTGTTAGAAATTCCCCATCCTCTTGTGAACTTTGATCTTCAAGGTGAACAGTTCTAAGGGGGGACTCTCTAGTCGACCCCCGACCAGCAGGAATACAACTACACTCAGGATTCTTCCCGTATCACGCTTTATTTAGAGAGCCTCTCGGTTAAAAGTTTTACGGGGAGAAAAAAGGGGGAGGGAAAGCGAAAGGAAGGGAGTGCAGAAGTGAGAGGGGAAGGCGAAGGGGACAAAGGGGCAAAGGGGATGCGAAGGGAAGGGGCGAAGGGACGAAGGGGGAAGGGAATGAAGGGGAGCGGAGGCGAAGGGAATGAGCTCCAAGTGGAGGCTGCTTATATAGGGAAAAAAGACGCGGTTCGTACCTCAATTGGCTGCAGATAAGCCTTTTGACACCAGGAACCTCAGGATTGGTTAGGGACCCCAAGGTTGAAGTGCATTCGGGAAGCGCCTGGACACTCAGTCCTGGAGCATTGCCAAATATGGAATTGTTTACCTCTGGACTGCCAGGGTGAAATCACCATCTTGTAATGGCGTTTTGCCTGTGGCTCCCTGCAGGAATCCACTGTGAAAATAGCTTGAGACACTAAAGGAAGTAAGACTATAAAGTGGAAAAGAGAGAATAAGTCTAACAATATAACCCTGACTAGCATAAACTCACAATAGTCTACAAGGCAGGATGAGAACATGGCAGCTGCCTAATGAAGACTGCACAAGAACAGTCACTTCAGTCTCCAAGAACAGGTATCATAATCTACTGACAGTTATAGACGCCATCAATCCCCAGCATTATCTTCTGCTCTCAGCATCCCTCCATGCCCATCTAAACACAGTTATGGACTGTATCTACAACACCAGAGTTTATACTACAGTTACCACAAATGCCAATGAATAAAGATAAGAACTGAACTTTCAAACTGTGATTTATCCAAAGAGACAGTGATTTGAGAAGACACTAGGTCTTAGAGCTATTTAATCTTTAGCTAACAGATCCTATAAAGATGGGAAAGGCAGTCAACCATATAGCATCTCAGCCTTGGCCCACAAGTCAAGTGGTCGTCAGCCTTGTCCCTAAGATTTATGGCCTTGGCAATCTTGTCTCATCATCTCATGTATGTATCCTTCATCATTATCTCCCTGGGCAGCTGGGTTCATAGACACATAAGCATGCTGAGATTAGGGTCTGCAGTCTATCTTATTGTTTGCTTGGGTAGGGTTTAATTCATACCAATAAAGGCATTAAAAGTGTATGCTTGCTGAACTACTCAAAATGTGCATAGTGTCTTCTACAGTATGGAGTACAAGTATACTCTTGAAATATAGAATGTGATAGTGCCCATATCTGTCCTTATACTCTCTATCAATGCTAATTACCAATGAACCTTTTAACCATAGTTTCAGGTAAATCTGCACTTTCTCAGGGAACTTGAAAGTCTCCATTGTGTAGTACTCTGGCTATGACATGACCGTCTTGAAAATGAAGCAGCTGTGATCAATCACTCACACAACAGCAGTTGAAAGGTTAGTTGACAAGAGGATTCTGTTTACAAAGCTCTCAGAAGGGCATCACCCATGCTGGGGTGGAACTTTTTCACTCTGCATCCATTCTGGGGTCCTCTATACTTCTATAAATAAGCTCAATAAGCTTATTGGTTTTGCTGGTCTTGGGCAGAATTGTTTCTTTGGTTTATCATCAATGCCATTTCTGAGCTTAGTAGATGTTTGCTCCCATCTCCCTTGGGCAAGCAGTTGGCAGCCATTGCATGCAGAATAGGAAGCTTTGAGTGAGCTGGGCTGGACTCGTTCATCCCAAGATAGAGCTAGCATGCTCCAATTGGGCATTTGCCCCGTCAAGTTCTTCTCTTGATGGGGGTTACTTTTCTTTCATGTGTACTCCAGATGTGAGGATTTGAGTTTCAAATATTGCTCAGTTCATACAGTTCAGTCCGTAACAGTTGCAAGTATGTAGAATACAGATTGGAGAGCTGTTAACTTAAGCACTTGTCTATTAAACCCAAGTAGGCCCTGCCATCCCTGCGGGCAAGTCTTATTAAGTATTGTTAATGACTTTCTAATCAGCACTGGAGTTCTCCTCAAAGGCTGGCCTCAGAAAGCATCCATGGTACTTAGAACATATGGATCCTGCAGACAAGCTTCCGCCTCTCTAAAGCTACAAGACTTTAGTGTTGCATTCAGATGGATGGTACCCTCTGGGAACTCTCTTCCCTCATCATTAGATCTTTCCTTAGCCTTTTTCCAGTGTCTTCTCTCAGCTTCCCACGACCTTTCATTAAGCAGGGGCAAGGGAGATTAAGAGTCTGTATTTGCAGCTTCAGGCCCAGTGGTCCCTGTTTGTAATTTCCCCTGCCCTGTGGTTTCTAACTCTTGTAGGTGGCACAGAATTCTTTTCAATTTCCAAAATTGTGGAGCAAGCACACAGCAAGAGTCCAGGTGTCTAGAAGACAGAATCCTGATCATCAGGTAGTTTGGGGTGGTGGTCTGGGTTAGAAGTCTAGCACCAAAAGATATAAATTCATGCAGCTGAAAATAGTTTGCAGGGCCTTGCAGCATAGCTGTTTCTGAAGGATTCTGAATACCAGGTTATTAGTGCTACTTACAGAGTTTATCTGCACCTCATGAAGTTAAGCCACATGAACAAAGATAGACCTTGGCCTAGTCACAGAATTATCATATATTTTTGATTCATGTTCTCCATATTGATGAGTTATTTCTGTAATGCCAAGAACAAGTGTAGCAACTGGGAAAAGGTAGAATTCATCCTATGATTCTCCTTGGAGATGAAGTACAGCTAGGCTAAGAGATGTTTACAGGAACAATTTGATAGGCCTTGCTTGAGAACTCCATGAAAGAACTGGCAGCCATGTAAGCACTTGATTCACTGGAGGTGCCTACGATGGTGATACTAGCTAAGTCTAAAGTGATAGTTATATTAAAATACCATCACACCCTTTTGTTGTGAGACATGGTATTCATTTTCAGTTTCTTCACCTGATATTTAGATGTAGACACGGTTTGGTCACTTCTGTTGGGATAATGGTCATTGACAACCTGCCTGGATTTAGAATCACCTGTGTTCTATAATAATTTCCTTCAAATGGAAACAGTCCCTCCAAGAGGTCGCTAAGACACATGAAATAACCAATAGGTATAAGCCTCAGAGAGCATAGACTATAGAATTCATAAGGCCTTTCCACAAGGTTACACAGGCAGTAGTAATTACCAGGAAGAGGAGGTTCTCTGATGGGCCAGTCTCCTGCAAGTCAGCAGGGACCCAGGGAGGCAGCTGCCATGAGTCCTCACCCATTCTTGCGTGGGCTTCCTCACGCTTTTTTACGTCATCCCTAAGTATCCACAGTAAATTCACAGCCACTAAGCTGGACTTAGGTGGAACTGTCTCTTTGTTATATCACCAGCGCCCCCAATGGTGGGGGCTTCCTCTTGGACCCAGGATTAGTCACAAACTACAGCTTAACTGTTGCAAGGAGAGGGGGGCCCTTGTTTGTCCTGGCCGCCCGGCTTGCTTACACCCAAAATAACCACACAGAAACTGTATTAATTAAAACACTGCTAGGCCATTAGCTCTAACTTCTTATTGGCTAAGTTTTACATCTTAATTTAACCTATTTTTATTAATCTGTGTGTCGCCATGTGACTGTGGCTTACCAGCAAGATTCTAACCAGCATCCGTCTCAGGCAGAAGATCCATGGCGTCTCCCACTCTGCCCTTCTTCCCAGCATTCAGTTCTGTCTTCTCAACCTACCTAAGTTCTGCCCTATCAGGCCCAAAGCAGTTTCTTTATTCATTAACCAATGAAAGCAACACATGAACAGAAGAACCTCCTATACCACTTAACACCTGTTTTCACCAAGAGATCCTTTAAGTGGGGAAGAAAAGTTCAAGTGGCTGTTTTCTGACTCAGACAGAAAACAGCAGCAATGACCTTGCAGGTGTAATTTTTAAGAGAAGAAGAAGGAGAGGTCTGTGTTAGAGTGGGATAGGATGTGGTGGTAAAGAAGATAGGGGACAGGGAGAAGGGGAGGGGGACACGGGAAAGGGGGCAGAGGTATTTGTCCTGGATGGACAAAGGGCTGCCTCTGGATAGAGAGGAGAGAGAGATGACCCATAGCCAAATGGCTGTTTATAAAGGTAAAGGAGGAACCCTGTGTTAGGATGAGGGTTTAATTTTAATTGGGCATGTTAATTAGGTGAGCTAAAAGGGACTTTTGATAGCTGGACTTTGGTAGTCAGCCTTAGGAGGAGGAAGCAGTCAAATAAGGGAGTAGACCTTGGTGCCTAGCTTTAGGAATGTAATCTAATGGTTTTTAGCAAGGCAGAGGGATGGGGGAGAAGGACAAGGCCTGCCAGAGCCATATCCTTGAGGGGTCCAATGTCCCTTCAATATTTCCACAAGAAAAGTCACACAACAACCCAGGAGACACACCTTTAGCCATGTCTCTGTTTCCAGAGAGGTTTAAATGAGAATAGAAGACTCACCTTGCATGTGGGTTGTACCATCCTAAGGCCTGGGGACCCCAGATGAATATATAGTAAACGGAGTGACACAATTCATCTCTCTTCTCTCCACTTCCCCACTGCCATATGACCAGTCACCTTCTGTTCCTCCTGCCATGCCTTCCCTGTCATAGTGATTTGTACTCGCTTAAACTGTGAGCCACACCAACCCTTAAGTTGCTTGCTTTTGTTAGGCATTTTTATTTTGTTAGGCATCCCCTTAACTGATGCACACAAATAGGCCAACAGGAAAAAAAAGAAAGAAAGAAAGAAAGAAAAGTAAAGAAAAGAAGAAGCACTTTGGAATAGTTCACTTCTGGTACCAGTACCTGGCCCTGACCATTATATTAAGTATTTAGTACTGTTGAGCTTAGAATTCTTCAATTTTTACAGACTAGCACCTTCTCTTCTGTGTGATATGAAGCGAACTCACCACTCCCTTTTGCCTTTGCTCACCCTCCTAGTGTTAGAGGATCCCCTGTCATCCACACCCACCCCACAGAACACTTCGCTGCACACCTACATCTTCTGAGGTGGGGAGATTTTTACACAGCAGTGAGTGATGTGCAAACTGTCCCGTGAAAGACTACTGCATGTTTTTTTTAATTTCTAATTTGATCAAACCAACACATTTACATGTTAAAATGAAAATGCATTACTAAAATAGTAGTTATAGCAACTATAAATTATCAAGAAAGTTAATGCAGTAAAAAAATTACAATGAAGTCAAGGAAGGTACGCAAAAATAAGACAGAACTGCTTATGAGAGTCAACACTTTGAGAGAATAAATAAAAAGAAAAAATCAACACACACACCTGTCGAGATGTTAACAGGTTTCCAAAGGTTTAGTCTACTTCCTTTCTCCTGTGGGGGGGGGAGGTGGCAGTCTGGGGGTCATGGTAGCCTGAGCATCACATTTTAAGCAACAGTGATACAGAAGTTGCAGGGACCTGCCTGAAAGATCAGCAAAGGACGGTTTCAGACACATGGATTCTCCTTCCACATCCAGGAAGGGCTTTGTTCCTCCTATAAGCTTGTCACAGCGTCCACCTGAAATCTGTCTCTCCTTCAGCCAGGGCAGGAGAAATTGTCTGAGGTAGATAGCACTTAAGCTCCAGTGGTGTTGATATTCTGGAATAAAGAATCTCCTTGTACTTTCAGTAATGGCCTCCAAAATGACAAAAATGATAGAGATTCCATCTTTGATGAGGAAAAGAACATTAAAAGAGAAAGTTTTCTAAGTGTGACAGACATGATTGTGTGGCACAAAGACCGGGAGACACACCTGCCTTTGTGCGCCCTGTGCAAAACTAGCACTTCTCCAAGCAAGACAGCACATCCCAACCCCAAATCTAACAGTCCTGTGTTTGGAAGAAAGCAGGAGAGAGCAGGTAGCCTGGTGGTGAGAACTTGTTTAAACTTGCTTTAATGTTGAGAGAAATAGTGGAAATCTGGGGAGCTGGGGGCATACCCTAGGTCAATGAACAGTTTGTCACCCAAGGGAAGAAGGAGCCCGAGCAACATGACAGCAGCCTGGCAGGACCCTTCGTGACTCTCAGCCTTGTGTCTCGTGCAACCTTGTAAAAAGCCACATTCCTCAAGCAGAAGCTTCCCCTTTCTTCACAACCAGGTAACATCATTGGGAAATGTTCTTTCCCACTTAGATGAGTCAGATCTACCAAGATAAATTTCAGTCAGAAATGAATAAACACTAAAAATTATCACGGAGCCTTAAGTAAGAAAATAGAGTATGGAACAGGAAAAACCAAACCAAACCGGTTCAACCAACCACCCAACCAAACACATAAATGACTAGTGAAGAAACTTAATGGAAAAATACTGTCACAAAATTGGGCTGAGTATATGCCATGGTTTCCAAAATAAATGTAACCAATAACCTCTTATATATAAGCAAAGTTCAAAGGACAGAAGAGAAAGGAGAGGGGAAATGTGTTCAAACAGCCAAAGCGAATCATGAAAACTGGCCGAGCACTCACAGGAGTGGAGGAGAAATGAAACGGTTGCGGAATGGAAGCCCCAAGTGAAGGACAGTGTGCGTTGATAGAACCTCAAAGAAAGGTAAAACTTCAATATTGATACATTAAAATTTCATATGCCCTTTGCCTCAGCAGTTATACTTGCAAGGATTTAAAGTCCTGCAGGTATTTAATCACTAATGTGTGAGGTGGTGTGCATGAGGATTTCGGCTGCATCAACATTTACAGCAGTAAAAATCTGGGGAAGATCTGGGTATCCACTTTGAAAGTCATTAGGTAAGTGATGTAACCTATGCACTGGAACATTAAACAAAAGTAATGAGACAAATGCATGCAAATCTGTATAATCTCAAAATAAAGTTTAAGAAAAGAGTAAGACAGATGAGAGAGAGAGAGAAAGAGAGAGAGAGAAGCACAATATATAGTAGTCACCAAAATATCTTTGTGGTGGTAAAAATTAATATGTAAATAATGTGTATGGGATAATTACCATTGAATAAAATAACACTGTGTTAATTGACTTTTATTTTCATTGTTAACATATGGAAGGGCTTATGAGAAGTTGGCAAAGTGGTTTTTCCAGGAGAGGATGGCTCTTTTGGTAACTAATACTTGCTGTAAAATTTTATAGCATTGTATCTATTACCTATGCAAAGCAATAAATCAATTTATAATCAAATCCACTTGTCCTTATGACCCTTCAGTCTCCACACCATTCTGTATTTAATTAATGGCCCTGAGTTCTAAGAACTCTTCTATTTCTCCCAGTGGTGAGTAAAACATTTTAAAGTCAAAGCCATGTGTGACTTATCTGCTCTGCTGTGAAGATACAAGATAGAAGATAAGTTCTAGGCTCAAACTTTCTGGACTCAAATCCCTGGCTCAGTGCTTATGAGCAATGTGACCCTGGGAAAAGAACTAAATCTCTCACTGCTTCAACATTCCATCTATGAAATGGGAACAAAGACATAACCTACTTTATAGAATTTTTATAAGGACTAAGTAAAATTAATCCTAGGACAGATGCTTCATATATAATACGTTCTAAATTACTGTTAGTCATTGGCGACACCATTGCATTCAGGTGAAATCAGTGTTCATGGTATGAGTAGATGCATGCCACCCTGTGGTCTATGCTAACAAAGCTGCTTTTTTTCTTAGCTCAGAGATGATGCATAACACCCTGAGATGATAAAGTAAAGGGTCATTTCAGCAGAAACCCGGAGACACATGCATTTGTGCCAACCTTAAAAGCAGTTTTGTTTATCTCTAGGATCCAGAGCACTTCGGGGATGTAGTGGGAATCTCAAAGGGAGGCTTGGTTTCCAGACTGTCTGATGGAGACACTGGGCTTTATCTGATCAGAAAATGCCACTCACAGCGCCAGTAACCCATGCACAGTATCAAGGGAGTTTTTCGTAACCATTCTTCTGGATCGCGTTTCCTTCCGTTGACTTCTCCTGTGAAGATAATAATATTTGGTGTGCCGAATTAAGATCTAATTCTTTTTGAAGCGCAGCCTAGTGGACAAAATGTCAGATCAGCATTTGACAATCCCCCCTTTACAAATGAACTTGGTGAAGTCCTTTCAATCTGTGTGTGACTTTGTTCACCCATCTGTCATGTCATGATAAGGAAACAAACAGACAGAACCTCTTTTCCTTCAGGGGCATATTGTGAGGTTAATCCTAGGTTCCTGGGGAACTACCTAGATAGAATGCCATGAAAATACAGAGATGACTCTGAAAACGTCTGCAGAGACCCTCTTACACCTTGGGTCTTGTACTTTATTTTGGGGACTTACAAGTGCATGAGATTTGTTTGAAGGAAGTTTTACAAGGGCATCTAAGTCACGAGGTAAATATCTACAGAGTGCCTATGCTTGAGGCACTGTTTTCTTGCTTTGTGTATATTGACCCAAATCCACACAAAGTCGTTGTTTTGGCTTTGCAAATCCCTTGGATGTTCTTGAATATTTGGGTGCTGTTGAGAATAAATAGAAGAAAGTCCTAGCTATTTCTTTCAAAGATTTAAGTTTCAATATAACAAAAACTTTATCTGTGAATGATATGCCAATGAAAGGAGGAACTGTGATTTCCTCTTAGTGTGGTATATGGCTACGGTCCATTTGGATGCTGTAAATTAACTGGTAATGAGAATGGCTTGTTCCCCAAAGTACATTATCTGACTCTCTCCCATATATCCTGTACCAGAACAGCAAATCTCTCTCTCCCTTCTCACATGATGGGATTAAATAAGGCATAGGAATACCTCCTCCTTTTCTTGCTCCCCCTCCCTCCTTTATCTCTCCATCATGATAACTCATCAAGGGGCCTTACTTATTTGAATGTAAAAAGCTAGAAGCTGGGGTGTTTGGGGACTTTCCTCTAAAAATCCCAGAATTCTTAAACCTCAGAGCATCATAGGTGTCTAGGAACATCTGGTGCCAACCTCTTCATGGAACAAGTGAAACAGAAGGCTTAAGACTGTAACACCTAGCCCAAGGAGTCAGAGATAATAGAGCTGGGACTGGAAACCAAGCCTCCCACCTCTGTACAGTGGTCCACACTATGGTGCACATGACATCTGGCAGAGTTCTGTATCTGTGGAGAAGGAGGCAGTGGCTGCTGTTGTGGCCCCATGAATATAGTTCCAACACTGCCTTCTATTACATACAGCTCAGAGCCCCCATCTGGGATTTCCAGAGTATGAGAGTTTCCAAGTATGCAAAACCAATCTTCCTTGTACTCGGCAGTCAGGACTCTGAGTTACTACCATCATACACTGGTTCTGCCTGCTTGGGCAGCAAAGGAACTTACTGAAAGGAGTTAAAACCCTGGTAGTTGGGCTGGAGAAGCAGCTTAGAAAAATGCGCAGAGACTGGGGAACCTGGAGGGAGAGGAAGGAGGGCTGAAATCCCATGCAATGCTATGCCACAAAAAGGGCCTGTTAAGACCCTGTCACTTCACAACTCCCCAGGTTACGGTTCCACACACACCACAAGGGTGTGGAACAATGTCTAAACTTAGACACTGTTGCTGGCTTCAAATTCACAACCTCAAGCAAGAGAATGGGAATGGCCAACCGAGGCCACCTGCCCACACTCTTGCTGCCAAGGTTCAGAAGTGCAAACATCAACACTCCACAATATCAGCTTCTTCCAAAATAAGGTAATAACAAATCTGGACAGTCTTAAATAGCAATAACAATAATATTAATAAAAAATAATATCCCCTGTCCTTTCAAACATACTACCAGTCTCTAGTTGGATTTGGAGAAGCTCCTGGACAGTGTGCCCTGGATGTGCACGCAAACTCAGTTGAGGAAATTCAGGGAGGACTCCACTGTGAACCCTGTGTTGCCCTGGAAAGAACTCCGTTCTATTTTCAGACCTGCAGAGTCTGATTCAGATGTTTATAGCTCCTTCTGGACTTCATTTGCTTGATCAGCAATCTGCTAATACCAGTCTCTACCCACTGGACACACAGCCAATGATACAGGGCTGGGAAGTCACTCTGTTCACTGAATCCAAGACTTATGTCTCATAAGACCTAATGCTGTTCATTCCCAACAGTGACGAAGGTCCTCTGGGAACAGGTATTATAGAGAAACACGGTCAGCAGGAGGTTAAGTTATAGAATAGAAGCTGCTTTTCTATTATTTGAAACCAGCATCTAAATCTCTGAGATTTCTTTCTGCTTAATATGTATCCTTTTAAGTCCTTAGACATTATACAAGACTAGTGAGGTTTCCTGGGACGGGACCTAGAAAGCTCCAGGTAGGCACTGTACTGACTCAGGATTCTTGGGCAGCCCAGAAAAGCAATAGAGGATGCTGTCGATCACTGACTTTTGTGCCAAGCCCACCTTTTAAGTCAGCAAGGCAATATCTCTCAGGAGGCAAAAGGAAGCTACACTTTCCTCTTGCAGCCTAGAGGAGGGAAAGGTTTCCCTTGTTCGTTGGTACAGTCAAGCTTTTGCCTAGATCCCCAAGATGCAAGGCTTATTTTTCTTCCTTCTCCTTTCTCCTCTTCTCTCTCTTATGTCTCCAGTTCTTTCTCCACCCCTTTTCCTTTCTTTCCTTTTATTTCTTCCTCCCTCCCGCCCCATCCTTTTTCATTCTCCCTTCCTCTCCTCTCTCTTCTGCCCTCGCTTTCTCTCCCTTCCTTCTTCTCTCTTGTCACACACATTGACTGAATGTCTGTGATGAAACTTACACATGCAGGCTTTTCCCTCATCTTCTGAGCAATCCTATGAGACTTGTGGTTTCACTTCTATAAGTCAGAAATAGTCTCAAGTACTTATATAGCTTTCAGGTAAGGAGAGAAAACATCTTTGCTTAATGATACTACAGCCTATGCTCTTTCTAATACTGAGATATATTTTAGCACACCCAAGGGAGATTTCATGATGGACAAAAAGTATTCATGTATGTCTGTCCCTAAAGAGAATTCTGATCTTGCTCATTTTCTCCATCCCCATTTTTCCTCTGCAGTAAACAGAGACTATATATATATATATATATATATATATACTTTTAGCCTTGCCTGGCCCTGGAGGTAATAAGGGCAGAATTCTGGAAAAATCTGGATGGCAACTCATTACCCCATGAGGCTTATTTAAAGTATCCATGTATTAGCAGGTTCACTTTTAGAATGCAGTTGCTTCCAGTCATAGTGGAAAACTCAGGGAGGGAAGCTGCCATGGAGACTTGCATCCCGCCAGTCCCCACCACCTCCCAAGGCCAGAATACAGACCAAAGCTCCCAAAGCTAGCCAGGAGCCCGCATTTGACTAAACTCTTGGAAAAGCTGCCTACTGTGACTCAAGGAGATGGCGCTATCCCTAGCAATTTGTTTCCCCAATGCGTAGGGGTTTTCTTTTCCTTGGAGTCTGAGTTTGAAACTGTGACTCCGTTTTTGTGTTGTAAAACGCCGTTGGTGTAACTTCCTCAGCTGAGGGAGAAGATCTCTATAGATGGTAGCACCACAGGCAGGCTGTCGCGTTTCAGTCCCACTGCAACGTATAGGGCGACTTGTAAAAGGCCTCCAGTCCTGATCGATGTAGATGTATCCAACTGGACTTTTGGAAATCTATTCGGTTGTGTGTGTGTGTGTGTGTGTGTGTGTGTGCGCGCGCGTGTTTGGGGAGGGCTGGTCACGTGGCCGCCAGGCTCTCCAATCTGGATACCAATAAAGCAGACACCGGCCAAGAGGGAAAAATCAATGAGCGAAGCGGCCGGCCACTTTGCCCTGGCCTCGCGGAGTACTGCAGAGTCTGAGGCCCTTGAAGGGCGAGCAGAGTGCACTGGGAGAAAAGGAGAGCGGCAGACACCGTTAGCTTCTGCTTCGCCACTGGGGGCCGCAGTCACCTTCAGCATCAAGAACTAGGGAGAAACGAACCCCTAGGGTGGATCTGGCCGCTAGGCTCCCTCAAGCTCCAGTTTCTGTTCGCTTTTGCCCCGGCGCAGCAGGCACGACCCTGGGAAGAACAGGAACCTTCTCAGGTCTCTGAGGGTGCCGGCACCCACTCTCTGGGCCACTGCAGCCTCTGGCAGGGCACGCCCTCGGCGGTATTGCCGCGCCCCTCCCGGGTCCGCCCCTCCCGCCCTAGGGAGCGCGCACCCGTGCTGGAGAGTCCTGCCCGCCTCACCTACCCAGGCGGGAGAAGATGGAGAAGAAAAACTGGGTCTCTGGTCATCGGATTCCCGGCTCGAGCTGCCCACGGTATCCATGCCCGTGACGTGGTGGCACTGACCGAGCCTCAGAAACCGAGGTTGGTCGGATGGGACTCTGAGGCCGCATCTCCCTACCGCTGAGTCCCAGCATCATGTATGAGGGTCCTGCCTACCGGCTGCCCAGGGAAGTCCCGGCGCGACCTTAGCCTGGGCTTCAGATCCCGACCCTGCGCTCTAAGAGCTGAAGTCGCCCTGTGCCAGGGGTGTCGCCCCGAGTGCAGAGCTTGGGCTGCTCTGGAACCTAGGGCTCTTTTGGTTAGGGAATCTTCGAGAAGCACGCGTTGGAGGCCGTGTGGACCACCACCTTAGGGAGCCACGGGAGACGTGCGGAGGGCCAGGAGCCCAGGGCCCGAGCAGCCTCAGAGGTAACTTCGGAGAGCGGGAGCCCGAGACCGGTGGGGACCTGAGCGCACGTGTGTGCAAGTGTGTGTGTGTGTTTGTGTGTGTGTGTGTGTGTGTGTGTGTGTGTGTGTACAAGGTGTGATCGCTATGTGCCGGCTGCTAGATTCACAGGAGCACTGTGTAAAGTCCTGAGCTGCTAGCGCTTCTCTCAGGCTCCACTAGGTTCCCGACTGTGAGCCACCTGGGAGCGGAGGGGCGGGTATGGGGGGTGGGCTTTTCGCTGATCTAGGTACTCTAGTGGGAAAGGGGTGTGCGTGTGCGCGCGCATGTGGTGTGTATGTGTATGCGTGAGTGTGTGGTATGCATGTGTGTGCGTGCATGAAGCAGGTGCTAGGCTTGGCCATATCTGGTGGAGGGAAAAGAAGGAAGAGACACAAGGCCAAAGACTATGCAGTTTTGGGCAAGTTTTCCCGGTTGAGAATTTGTTTCTTGATTGAGAATTCGTTTCAGACGACGGTGCTTTGGGGGTTAAGTGGGTGAGCTGTCTGTGAAAAAACCCGACATATCAGAGGTGCAAAGTAAGGTAGAAAACTGAATAAATCCTAGAAAAACCGACCCGTGTATCCCATTCTTAAATTGAGATTTCCAGTCACGTTGATACGGAAAAGGGGCTTCTTTCCTCTTGGAGATGGTCAGCTTCACCTGCCAGAAAGCACCAAAGCCAGGCCTGGCTGGCAGCGGGGCTTCAGTTCATTCACACACTAGCTCACCGCTCTGCAGCCTTTCCCACCTGCTCCTGTCGCCATCCCTGCCAAGTCCAGTACTCTCTGGGGCCACCAAACCAGCAAAGTAATCATTGGTCCTCTCTGCAGGAGTGCATGGGGGAGGTATTTGAGTAGCTTGCTCTAACAGGGTTCAAGACAGCATTGTTTGTGAAGTAGTGGCTGTATTCAAAGGTTGTACACACGGTGGGGGGTGGCGGGAGGTGGTTGTGGTCAGATTGTCTTTTCAGTGGGAATTAAGTAAATGTTTGCCAAGACCCAGAGGAGGAGAGATGTCATCTGTGCTATTAACGGCACAGGTCTGTTTTGTAGAACTTACATTTTCTTCTGTGCATGGGGTGATTTAACTGGGAGCTGGTGGGACCATGGCAGCTGCCCTTGTGCCTATGATTGGGGGTTTGACTATTTGGCTTTACTATGATGTTATGCAGCATGATCCAAAGAATTTCCAGGAGTAGTTGAGAGGCAGTGCACTTGACTGCTCCCCCCTCATCTCCCTGCAAACCAGCTTCCATTACCACTTCTCCTGATGAAGTCTTCTTGCAGGTAGAAGCTAGCCACTTGCTCTGGGTATAGGAGCCTTCTGAGACGAGTTCCAAGCTCATTGACAGCTGGGGAGGGGGCCCTTTCAGAGACTGCTCAGAACAGAGTAGTGGGAGAGAGTTGGGTGACTGGCCATGTCCAACCCCCTTGAATAAGCTTTCTTTTTGTATGTCAGAGGATAAGGTAGAATGGGAAAAGCTGGCATGTTTGCAAATCAGCTAGTTGAGAGATTTTCTTAGGTACTGGAGCCTGTAGGAAAAACCTGAAATGTCTGGTTCAGGAAAGCCTGGTTCCTATTGTATGGGATAGTGATTTGTATAGATCTGCAACTATGTAAAATTAAATGTTAGTTGCCAGGGAAAGAGCAGCTCAAACTGTTCATTTGCATTTCTGATGAATTTGGTGTGTGAAAGTGTTGCATAGCACTTAATAGTTGGAAGAGAGACAAAGGTTTCATTGTCAGTGCTGTAGTGCTTTGGAATTTTGGATATATAATGTCATTATTTTCTTGGCCAATACTAGAGGCAAAATTAATATATCTTTCCAACATTTAAAATGGCTAATGTTCCCTTTAAAGATTTGTGCCTTTGGCAAGTTGTCTGTTCTGTCTTTGTCCATAGCACACAGAGCAAGTATGGGATTCTCTTCTTTGCTGTTTTCTCAAGCAAGCTCTTTGGAAACCTTGGACAACAGGATGCAGAAAGCATGGCTGTGACCATGGCCTGTGCCTGGGGGTGGGGGGTGTGGGATGGGAAGGCCAGGAGCAGGAAGGGGAAGGCCCTGCTTGCTGCACCAGTCAAGTGGCAATGCATGCTTTCTCAGTCTAGCTGGGAAAAGGTTCCAGATTCCTCTGTGAATATGGTGCTAATGCTCGCTGATTAGCTTTTCCCGCTGACATTCAAACGTTTGTTTTTGGAGCTTACCCTGCAGGCTCAGTGTAAATTAAAAGGAAAAGAAAAAAAGAGGGATATTGAGTGTAAGACAAGCAGGGACAGCTGTATGCTTTTAATTCATTGTGTGATCTTGGTTAATGCTTAACTTTTTGCATGTTTTTGGGCATTTATATATGTGAAATATATATAATATGTGTATATAGACAGAGTATCAAACCAGATTATTGAACCATGCCTATTTTTATCTTTCTTAGCAAGAATCCTTTATGTTAAGCTTACAAAAATTTAAGTGGATGAAACTGATTAAAAATCGGGGGAGGGCCACAGAAGCTTGTTCGTTCTCAGTGTGGTGTCTGGCTCCCTCTGGAGCACTCGGAACTGGAAGGCTCCTCTCAGGAGTGTGGCACACCACCTCCTTTGAGCTTTCCAAATGGAGTGTTGTGGGTTTTAGTTCAGTGTTGTCAGTGTGCCATGTACTTTTCACCTGCCCTGCGTCCTTCTTAACCCAACGACAAGCACATACCTCAATGTGCTATTTATTCTCCATCCCTGGCTCCTGTGAAGTCCTTTCTCATGATGGGAGTGGGATGAATTCATAGAATGAGTGGGCCATGTCATATAGCTATGGCAGACTGATATAATTTTTTTTATTCTTTATTCAAGTTAGAGAATGGCCTTCAGAATAGACTGTGGGTTGTGTACGTGTGTGTATGTGTGTGATTTGACACCATCATTCCAGCATGATTTATTGAACATGACCACTGTGTGGTTTTTCTGGTGCCCTGAATATTATTCCATGGCCTCTATTAATGAGAGCTTCCATGGCCGTCTTTTCTATTGCCTTGGCAAGGCTTGCCAGTGAGTGATGCATTGCCCTCTGACTTGAGAGTTTTCCTCAGTGATGCCCATTCTCTGTGCCATTGCTCTCTGTAATTTACTCATGTTTGGTAATTTTAACCCACTGTGGTATGATGGTCACAATGCAGCATCTGGAGACTTCAAAAAAGAACCATTTCAAGCAGTATGCTAACCATGCACCTTTCTGGGTATCTGTGGAAGCCTACAACAAGTAGCAGGGAGAAGAAACCAACATAAAAGGTCAACAAACTTAGAGGGACTGGAGAACTTCAGAATATCATGGCAGCTTAAGTGACCATGAGAGGCCACCATCAGAAATGAGGGAAAGGTTGTAGAAACTGAATTCTTTTGACTATGTGTGTGGGGGAGTATGGGTAGGTAGTATGTTTAGGGGAGAAGTAGTAGTATGCATGAATTGTGGGATGTGTGTAGGTAGTGAGTATGGGTGTGGAGTATGGATAGGTGGCATGTTTTCACATGGTAAGTGGTATGTGTTGGGTGTGGTAGGTGATGTGTATGAGGTGTGGGTAGATGGTGGTGTTTGGTTTTGGGCTGGTACTGTGTGTTGGATATGGGCAGTTGGTATATATGGGCTTTGGGTAGTAGTATATGTGCAGTGTGGGCTATGGCTGATGACCAAGTCTTCAACACAAGGTTTTTGGGGGAAACCTACCTGAATTATATCAGGAGGTAAATACCTCACAGTACTTGGTGCTTTTCCACTCCAGAAAGAAAATATTTTTAGGTTCCTTATGTTTATTAATAATAAAATGATCAAACGAATTGCTGTTCTTTTCTGCTTCATTTGTTATGATAACATATGTTTTCCCTTTGCCTTCCTTCCTTTTTAAACTGGCCATTTTTGTTTTGGGTTATTTATTCCTTATTAATTTTTAAGAGCTCCCAATAAGGTACAAGAAGCTTCTGCTCCCTGCCTTTTCCAAATTTTATAATGTCTAGAGACATGGTGACCAAGGACTTTTCCTTTATCTAAATGAATCTGCCCTTTTCTCACTGATTTGAGCATTTGGGATCTTGTAGA
Source organism: Ondatra zibethicus (assembly GCA_004026605.1). Lineage (NCBI taxonomy): Eukaryota > Metazoa > Chordata > Mammalia > Rodentia > Cricetidae > Ondatra > Ondatra zibethicus. The sequence goes on from PVIU01008488.1 coordinate 52,035, forward strand.
ATATCCTTCCAGAATCCCACATTACCTAACCCTTGACTCAAACTTTTGCATTTTTGTTTCAGCTTTTATGAGCAGGCCACGAGTAAAGGTGAACTCATTTTTTTTAACCAATTGTTTACTGACTATCCCAGTAATACTTAACCAATAAACCACTGACTCGTTTATTTCTATTGAACAAACCACGGCCTTGTAATAGCCTTGAAATGCTGCCTCTGTCATTTGCTGTATCCTCCATCTGCTTCTTGTCATCCTGTTCCACGGATTTATTGAAGTTTTAATATTTAACTACCCAAACTGTTTTCTACTTTGACCAGAATTCTTCTGTTTTTTTTTTTTATAGTTTACTTTTATTTATTTGTCTGTGTGTTTGTGTCTGTGTGAATGGATGCCGCACGCCCCAGGAGGCCAGAAGAGGACGTCAGAGCATCTGGACCTGGGTTATAGACAGACATGAGTCCTCAACGTGGGGACTGGGAAAGGAATCCGGGTCCTCCTCTTAGCCAGTGAGCTTCCTCTCCAGTTCTACTGACCAGGATTCTTTTAATTAATCAATTAATTAGTTAGTTATTTTTAAAACGATCTTTTCTCATTTTCCATACCTATCCCAGTTCTCAGCCCGTCCCTTCTTCCTGCGCCCCCTACCTTCCTCCCACCCCACTCCCTTCCACTCCTCAGAGAAGGTAAGGCTTCCCATGGGAAGTCAACAAAGTCTGACACATCAATTTGAGGCAGAACCAAGGCCCTCCTATATCTAGGCTGAACAAAGTATCCCTCCAAAAAGAATGGGCTCCAAAAAGCCAGTTCAAGTACTAGGGATAAATCCTGGTCCCATTTCCAGTGCCCTCATAGACTGCCTAAGCCACACAGCTGTTACCCACATTCAGAGGTGGTGACCTACTTTGTTGACCATGATTCTTACTTAGTTACCTTGAGCAAATAATTCTTTCCTGTTTCCTCTAACATGAAGAGTTTTCCTCATAAAATAAAGCTAGGAAACTAAACTGGCAAAGCACAAATGGTAGCAAACAAACAAATAATAAACAAGTACGTGTGGTCAGTTTTCTTAGTGGCTCTTGCCTTGATCAAGCCGTCTATGTAAATTAGCACCACGTTTAACATGTCTCAGCCAAAGGGGAGTGCATGGGAACTTACCCTTCTAGTGTTATATTTTATTTATTTGTTTATTTATTGGCAAGGGGTATTATGTAAAGCAGGATGTTTTGCTACTCACTTAAGCCCACATTGGCCTTGAACTCCTGACTGCGTTGCTTTAGTGTCCCAAGTGCACCACCATATCTGACTTTACTTTTTTTTTTTTTATTTTGTTTTTTTCTTAGACAGGGTTTCTCTGTAGCTTTGGAGCCTGTCCTGGAACTAGCTCTTGTAGACCAGGCTGGCCTTGAACTCACAGAGATTTGCCTGTCTTTGCCTCCCAAGTACTGGGATTAAAGAGTTGCACCACCACTGCCCGGCTTATAGTTTTTTTTTTTTTTCTGACTTTCCTTTTTTTTTTTTAATTAGTGCATATTGTCTAAAAATTAAGACAGGTACAGAAGGCAATCCTAACAGATGCCCATGTGCAACTGAGATTTCAAAGGTGGTAATGGATGTCATCTTTGCTTCAGTGCCTGGCTTTTGTTTGTTTAAAGAAAAGGCTGCTATAGTTTTTTTTCCCCTTTTTGTTGTAGTCACCTGCTATTCTTCCCCTTGGAGAGGGAAGATGCCCATCCCAGATTAGCTGAATATGTATCAGGTGACCCTGGGATTGACCATCACCTACTAAGGAGCCTGGTGAATGCTACTCACTTCCCAGGGCCACATGGGTAGGACTTGGGAGTAGTGTGAACAAACGGGCTGTGGTATACAAGAGGTCTGTGATATCAAAAGGTCCTCACAGGAGGACATAATTGGCCTGCTTGAATCATCCCAGCCCTGCTATTGGGAGATAGGTAGGAACTGTGCATGTCCCCTTATAAGAAAGGACCTGACTATTGGGGTAGTAGGAGCTTGTGGTTAAGCTCCTGATGTCACAAGATGTCAAGGGGGACATAGCAGAGCCGGAATTTCAGGACTTTCACTAGTCTTTTGTTCCACACCGCCCCGAGCCTGTTTTCATTCCCATGTGTGTTTTTACATATTTTTTAATATGCCACTCCTACAATATATTGGGTTCTGTTTTTGTTACACTGATGGTGTGGTAGAGCCATGTGGAAGTTTATTTTTCAATGTGTTTATTTTTTCAGGTTTATTCTCAAATTTATTAAAAATAATATATGGGTTCATATTTTGAGTAATCCCAAGCCAGCCCCTCCACTGCACTCACCTTCTATTAAAAGAGTAGTTGGTAACAGTTTTATTTACTTGTGAACCCGAGTTAGTGCTTAAGTTAAATAGCTTACCTTAAAAGAAATACCTTTTGTTCTTTAGAGCGCTACTACAAAATGATTTATTTTAAATTAAGAGCTTTATTCTTAGGTTCAGAGCTCTGTTTATAACATCCTTCTTGTATTTTACTAAGAGTCTCATTTTCTTTCTTTAGGATCTCTCTCTCTCTCTCTCTCTGAATGATATAAAAGTCTCAAGATGAGATCATGAGTTTGGCATGTTTCCTATAATTTTGTGAATTTTGTTACATTAATTTCTAAGGTTATATTCTGGTGAGTTGTTTCATAATTTTTTATAGCTTTCTGAATCCCAAATTCTTTTTTCAATTTAAAGTCTTCCCTTCTATGTTAATATAATAAAAATAGTTGTCGTGCCTACTTAATATTTGCCAAGTACTGCTACAAAAATAACTCAGTCATTTGAGGTAGGTGCTATGTCACTCACATTGTTAAAGCTAAGGAGACATGTACAGGGAGATTTGTAAGTTATGAGAGTCACATATCTAGAGGACAGAATAGCTTAGATGAAAACTTGGGCAGCTTTTTCTAGAGCCTGTGATATTTACCTGGAGTGAATATGAACCAATTTTGATATTTTTGGAATGATATATCTGATTTTTTTATATTTTTACTATCTATGTGATTGTATTTGTGGATATATCTCTTTGGCTGCCTTATTTTACTTTTTTACAAATACAGCTTCAGTCATGGTCTTTTAACAAGTTCATACTCTTTACATTTATTGTGATATGTATTTAGGAATAATTCTATCTTTGGTGACTATCCTAGTTATCATCATAGAACCGTCATCCAGTAACTGATGGAAGAGATGCAGAGATCCACAGGCCAGTATTGGGCCAAGCTCTGGAAGTCCAGTCGAAGAGAGGCAGGAGAGATTGTATGAGCAAGGGGGTTCAAGATCTTGATGAGGAAACCCACAGAGACAGCTGACCTGAGCTTATGGGAGCTCATGAACTCTAGAGCAACAGCTAGGGCCCCTGCATGGGACCGACCTAGACCCTCTGCATGTGGGTCACAGTTGTGTAGCTTGCTCTTTTTGTGGGGCCCCTAGCAGTGGGACCAGGACCTGTTCCTGGCACATGAGATGGCCTTTTGGAACCCATTCCCTGTGGTGGGATGCCTTGCTCAGTCTTGATGCAAGGATGAGGAGCTTGGTCCTGCCTCAATTTGATATGTCAGGCTTTGTTGACTCCCCATGGGAGGCCTTACCCTTTCTGAGGAGTAGATGGTGGTGGGGGCAATTGTGATGGAGTAGTGTTAAGAAAAGAGGTAGGGGGAAGGGAAGAGGAGAGGCGAGAGGGGGAACTGTGGTTGGTATGTAAAATAAAAAAAATTAAGAAAAAAATTTATATGGAACAGAAAAAAAAAGAAATAATTTTGTCATCTGGATCAGAAGCCCTACATTAAATGCCATAGTTTATTTCTGCTTTCTAAATGACTACCTGTAATGTTTTCTAACAGAGTTTAGCTTACCATCCAGACTTACTTGGCTTATCTTTCCTACTCTGAATAACATAAAGAAAGTCACAAGAAATTTAAACTCTCATCCGTCCCTTTTCCATTTGGCTTGTAAAATTAGTCATCCATTATTTTGTACATTTGTACAGTATTACAATATGTTTGTTTTATTTATCTGAATTCAGTTTCTTTCTGAGAAATGTGAATGATAAATTATGAGATTTTTAAAATTTTTCATTCCTTATTTAGGAATAGTTTCTTCTAATAGAATTATAAACATTTTATTTTTATTTAGCATCTTAAGCATTTTATTTCAGTTTATTGCTCTTTATTTTTATTCTTAAAAACTAAGAACTTTAGAATTCAATTTGTTAAGTTAAGGTTTTCTTTTTGTGTCTGTAGTGAAATTAGGTCAGTACAATAAATAACCAAGCCAGCTTGAGAAGAACGAGTATTTTTAATGATTGAAAAGAGACCTGTGTTCTCTCCGCTTTTTTCACCTGGGGGTCCAGGTGGCCACACCCTAACTATATGTGAGTGGTTGATGGTTTTCCCCATCGTATGTCTGGCATACTTGAGTTTCAATATGATGTGTTTAGGTATCTAAGCATAAACACCTTTGATGTCTTCTTCCCTCCTTAAAAGCTTGTGCTGTAAATTCTGGAACTCCTTTAGACATTATAATTTTTCTGCTATTCTCTTACTTTTTCCCTGGATTTTCTATTGGACATTATCTGAAACTTCTCCTTCTCTGAGTACGTCTTAAGGCCCAGTATCCCACCTCTTATTTTTGTTTCTCCTTGTCCTGCCTCTGGTATATGCTCCTATATCGTCCAGGTTACTGCTTGTCACTTCACTTAAGTGACATTTTACTGAATTTGTTCATTGTTTTGAAGGAATGATTGTGTTTCTACAAGTACTATTGAGGTAGTATAATGTTCTCAGTGTTGTAGTTAGACTACCTATTCTGTATATGTATATATAAATACATTTCTGATGTATTTATATTTATACCTTTTAAAACTGTGGTTCCCTTTTATGAAATTCTTGGACTTAAAATCTTGCTAGCTGTTTTATGTCTTTAGACTCATTGTTGACACCCTCCTTTTTTTTTTTCTTTTTGAGACAGTTTTTTTTTGTAGCTTTGAAGCCTGTCCTGGAACTAGTTCTTGTAGACTAGGCTGGTCTTGAACTCACAGAGATCCACCTTCCTCTGCCTCCCGAGTGCTGGGGTTAAAGGTATGTGCCACTGCCACCCAGACTAACCATTTTTTTCTTTTGTGTTTAATTTGTAAAATTATTGCTCCTATTTCTTCTCTAACATAGTGATCCTGCACAAAATCCCATGACTGTTCAAGGCAGTTTTATACGTGTTCTCACTGCTATCAGTGAGACTGTCAACATGAAATAGGTTTTGATTTCTTAGATTAAGAATTTTTGTACCCTGGAGCAACAACTTTAGACATAAAAGACTTTAAGATGTTTACATTGCTTTATATATATATATATATATACACACATAAGATATATACACATATAAAACATATATGTAAGGTATATATCACACATACATCTCTCTATATATACATATATATCTTAGTCTACATCTTAAAGACTTTTGGGTCTGGAGACAGAACCTAGGCAGAGGGTGACAAATGTCTTTGTTTCCTGTTTTGGCTAACAGACACCTTCACTCCTTTTCCTTCTGTAATTTGGGATATATAGAGAGCAGTTCAATGCATACTCCAAGTTCCTACTCTCTGCTTCTCCACAGCAGGACTTCCCTGCCCTCCAGGATAGCCTAAGTACTTCCCTGCCTCCTGTGATTTACAGCTTTATCTCTGGTTTTCTGAGCATTTATCTTGTCCTCTTGCAAGTTTAGCATTGCATGTTAAAAACAAAAAAGCATGCTTTCCAGAATTTCTAGGATATCAGATACCATGTTAAGAACACACCTTCCCTTCAGATCTGGGGATAACTTTATAACTTTGAATTCTAAACTAAGGGCTTGAAGCCTGGGCCAAGCTTCTCAGGGACACACTAGACAAATGGCATCGCAGTTCCCTTCCTATTTCCTTAATACCCTCTTCATCAGATCTGTATGGAAAAAACTCAGGCTCTCTTTCCTTTGATTTGAAATTTAAATCAAGGGAAACATGAAGAATGAAGAAGCTCCAGATCACAAATTTTAGATCTCTAGACTGAGACTTTTCTTTTACAGTCCTGAGCCCACATTTTCGTTAAATCACAAGAACAACAATCAACCTGAAAAAAAAAAAAGAGAAAGGAACAAGGAAACAACAAGCCAGGATTTCCAGCGATGCTGCTGCTGAAGTCTCCCGAGGTGTGTTTTTTTATGCCTGTGAGTGAAGTGAGAACACTGTGGCTAGTTCATTTTGTATTTTGAAAAGTATATGGGAATACCTTAATAGAAATACTTTACAGCTGACTTTTGCTAATCCAGTTGAAGGCTTATGATAGCCACTCGTATCAGATTTCTGAGTTGTTAGTGACAGAGGGGTGATTAAGCCTTTAGGAGTGAGTCGGAATGATATCCAGAGATCTCACATAGCACTCCCAAGACTGTTAGAGCAAGTCATGTCTCTCTTCTGCTCTATTTTGATTAAGATCCAATGTCAGCAGTGTGAACATTTATGTCTTGGGTGGAGAAGGGGCCGACATTCACTTTGGCTTTGTAGGCCGCACACTAGCATTTATCACTGCTAGACTGTGGCTTGAGAAGTAACACGATGCCACAGTGTAATGGAGGTGGGCTGGGAGAAAAGTCAGGCATCTGGTTCCTGCCCTTTCCAAAGTCACAGACTCTACAGTGAGAATAACCATGGACCAGGATTCAGAAGAGTCTGGAAATCTCCCCTTGTCCAGACAATTTCTAATGAGCTCTGAAATGTAGAAAAAAATATACATCTGAGTATGTGGATCCCAATCTGGGCATCCTGTATGTAGGGTGGTCAGCTTCACCCCACTGCTGTCCCCACACCAACTACCTATGGCACTGTTCCAACTCTTGTTTCCTGTGACCTCCTTCGCTGGAGTCAGTATTCTGCCTGTCTTAGGGAACTGTTCTACTGTCACAGAGTACCTAAAACTGGGTAACTCAGAGAGAATGTTAATTTTCATTTATGGCCCTGGAAGCTAGGTGGTCCATAGAAAGGCAGCAGCTTCTAATTTCTGGTGAACTCTTTCTTGCTACATCCTCAGCCTGGCAAAAGGTGGAAGAGCAAGCATGTGCCAGGCTATATGAAATGTCTCTCTAAGGGACCCTAATCCCATGTATTAGGCACTGTATGGCCTAATCATTTCTTAAAAATACAACTTTTGATTGTACCTGAATTTTAGAGGCACAATTTTAATTAGGAGCACCTAATTTTAGTTAGGAGCACCCTAACTAAACCCTACCTGCTTGTTTGTTCCTCCCTTCTCTCCTCATCCTGACCAAACTCATAGACTCCACTCTGTTCTCCTGTACCTTTTGGCCACCTGACCTTTGCCTGGAGCAATTCTTGTCCCTTCCCCCACTGAACTCAGAACAGTCATCTCTTCGGTCTTTTAGACCACTGGAGATAGTACCTCCTCTACAAAATTGTTTCCCCTCACCCCCTTGGCTGGATTCCATCTCTCCACTGACTGAGGCACCTTGATTAAGCTCCCCTGGCCCTTGGCATTCACCACTGGCATGTTGTATGGAAAAATAGGATAGGTGTCAAGAGTACTGGCTAGCAGGACCAGATTTGCTACTACTTCCACTTGTGGCTTTGAACAGTTAGCTCACCATCTGGGCTCCAATTTCCATATCTATAAAATGAGGTACCTTGTTGGTGATCACTGTAGTACCAACCAACACTGGTCCCAAAGACCGTTTTCCTAACGGAGACCATGAGCACCAGAAAGAGATGGTGTTAGCTTTCCACCTGATCCTTGCATAGTGTTGTACACATGCTGGGCACTACAGTTTGTGTGTGTAATGCACATTCATGCGGAGACCCAGGAGTCAACAACGATTGTCAACTGCTCTCTACCTTACTTTTTGAAATAGGGGCTCTCGGTGAACTTGGAGCTCACATGTTTGGCAAGACAGACTGGCCAGCAAGCCCCAGTAATCTACCCGTCTCTGCTTCCTCAGCAGTGGGAAGACAGACACATAGCTCTGTGCCTGTCGCTGAAAAACTGTGGGTCCTGGGAGATTGAACTTGGCTCTTTGTGTTTATTCTACAAGTGCTTTATCAATTGTACTATTATCCAGCCCCAGAAAAAGGAACTGTAGGGCTGAACGATTGCAGACACGAGGCAGGTGCATGGGGCGGGTCCAGGGCAGCAATGGTCGAGGAGAAGCCTGGCTTGGGAGTCACGTGGCTTGAGAATTGAGAAGGCATTTCCATTGACTCTGAGTAGAAACTTCACCTTTGGTTTTCAGAACTTCCCTACGGAACGAGCTTATGATCTTCCTTCCTCTTTAGTAAGAGTTGAATAATGAGTCCCACAGCCAGCTCGTTATTTTCTCTCTGAGGAGAAGTGTAAGCTAGGCAGAGGCAGTAACTCATGGGACTAATGAAGGTCCCTGGAAGTGTATGATTGAGGATGGAGTTTTCTACAGTGGGAAATTAGAAGACTTTAAAGAACTTGGAAATGAAAAAAAAAATAGGGAGGCCCAAATCGTGTTTCAGGCAAGCTGTCTTGTTCTTCATACAGAACGGAGTCAATTTTTAAACTTGATGCCGCATAGAAGCTAGATCAGTCTGCTCAGCAGAGACCTCTTCCCTCTGCTTCATTGCACATGGACACATTTGCTCCCTTTAATACAAGGTTGAGTCTGGCACAGTGGCAGAAGGTTTGGGCCCCTCATTCATTATTGGGCATCAGGCAACTTAGGCATTTTCTCTGGTTAGTATCGTACTTGTCAGTCAGTTCCTTGGTTTCCTTCTCTGTAACTGAGGATGCTCGTCCTATTCGGTAGAGTTGTTTGTGTGGTATGTAGCCTGTCGGAGGCTTCATATTGCACACTGGCTCCTGTTATCACCCAAAGAGCCTGGGAGCTCATGGTCAGCACATTCCCACTTCGCTCCTGTTCCCCTCTGGCTATCTTGGAGTTAGATAGCAAATCTTACAGCTTCTCTAATGTTGGATCACCCCTAAGTCTGTGCTCCTGATTTCATCCCTAGGTTTCTAATGCCAGTTGCGTGTGGTGTATGTATGTGTTTGTGTGGGTACATGCACATGGGTTCTACCTTGCTTTCTGTTGCTGTGATAAAATATCACAACTCAGTGAGGAAAACATTTATTTCATCTTACAGCATAGTCCAGCATGCGAGAGAGTCAGGGAAGTAGTTTGAGGAGGGAACCTGGAGGCGGGAACTGAAGCAGAGGTCATGGAAGAATGTTGTTTACTGTCTTGCTCTCCATGGCTCACTCAACTTGTTTTTCCTACAATGCAGAGCCACCTGCCTAGGGGTGACACCATCCACAGTGGCCTGAGTCCTCTCACATTAATCATTAGCTAAGAAATGCCCCAGAGACTTGGCTAAAGCCCATTCTGATGGAGGCATTTTCTCAATGGAGATTCTCTCTTCCCAAATGACTCTAGTTTGTGTCAAGGTGACATAAAACTAACCACAGAATATGTAGATACACATTGTTGGCATCGGGCGATCTCCTCTGTTAACTCTCCACCTTATTTTTTGAAACAGGGTCCCTCACTGAACCTGGAGCTCATTGACTGGGCTAGGCTGGCCGGCCAATGAGCTCTAGGGATCTGTTCATCTCCTACTTCCTAACTCCAGTGTTTGGGATGCAGTTGTATACTGCAGTTCCTGGCTTTTTTGCGTGGATGTTAGGGATCCAAACTCAGATGGTTATGTTTTCTCAGCAAACAGTTTACTACTGAGCTATCTCCCAAGTCCTCTTCTGTTAGTTTTAATGATAATAATAATAATAATAATATAATTAAATGATGCAGGCTTACCCATAGCATTTATGCTTCCATTAGGAGACAATGAGTCTTAGTTTTGTAAATAGATTTTTGCAAATAGATATTTCAGGGATACATTTTAGCCAAGTAAAGCAACAGTGAGGGTTGGGAAGGCCTCTCTGGGGAGTCGTATCTTGGGGCTTTCCTGGGAGGAACATGGTGGACATGGAGTAAACTCAGCTCAGCAGTCCTGGATTTAGGTCTCATCGCTCTCAGTTGCTGTAGTCCTTTAAGTTCCCTGGTTCCATTTCCTCATCTGTTAGAGAGTAATTGTGAAAGCAAAAGGGGTTTCTTGAGGTGGTTACAGGGATTAAAGTAAAAAATTGCTATGAATGCGATTTGTGCCACTAAATCCATAAAATACGATATGCATTTGCTGCACGCTATTCTCTAAATTACATTCATTTGTCCTATGCTCTGATAGCTACACCCATTTATTTACTTCAAGACCAAGTGTGACAGGTTGTCCTCGCCTCTAGCAAGCTAGAACATCCTGACACAGAATGTTTTCATCTGAGGGAAGCGAGGGCTGGGGCAGGGCAGAGGCACTGTGTGGGCGAAGTCTGTCTCCTGGTGGCTTGTTCCTTCCCGGCAGGAACAGAACCTGTTAAACTTTATTTTCCTTTACTATGCGAAGTAAGGGCTAGCCATGAGTCTCCAGACATTTATGGCAGGGACCATACTAAGATTTAGAAAAGCCTATTAGGACCAGCTGCCTTCAGGATGGAAAAAGAGCCCACGGCCTTCCACTATTGAAGTATTGTCCGAGGAAATTAATTGGTTTTGTGGAGAATGAACTAGACTTTCCAGGACTGTGTCAACTTAAAAATCAATGGCCATTAAAATATGTCTACTGTTCAGGGGACAGAGTTAGGCTGGACTGGAGCTCACTATGTAGACCAGGATGGTCTGGAACTAGCAGCAATCCTCCTGCTTCTGCCTTGGGTGTTACAATCATGAGGGGTGGTAGGTGGTGTAGAAAGGGCTTCAGTGGGCCCTTTCTAAGCAGCATGTGCTCAGGGGAACACACAGTGGGTGTCACTGATGTATTAAATTTCAGAAGCTGTGCCTTCGCTTATCCATGCGAGGTTTTCTTATAGAAATCTGATTTGATCTTTAATTTTTTTAAATTTCAGATTAGTCCATTCTGGGATTCTCTTCCATTTCGCCCCCCTCCCCAGTTGAATTTAATGCACTGGTGGCAGGCATCCACAGGGTGGCTGCATGTGGTGAGGAGGGTCTCCACCTGCCAGTGGACCCTGGGGCAGGAAGGCTGGAACTTTCTCTCCCCCTCTTGGAAAACCACTGATGTGGTCTATGGCCAGTGTGGGAAGCCCGGTTCGCTCAGGATCCACTTGAGGTCTCTGCAGAGCAGCTATCAGGGTGGGGAGAAAAAGAGGGGCAGTCCGCACTAATGCAACCATTACAAACACAGCAGAAACAACAGATAATAAGCAAAGAATATGCTCAACAAAACGGCAGCAAAGAATGCCTTGTCCTGCCGACTGTCTAGGATGGCCTCCCTGGCAACTGACGTCAGGTGCTGAGGCTCAGGGGTGGCTTTTCCCCCAGGGGAAGTTTGCAGGCCATTTTTGCTTGGCATTCAGGGCTCCAGCGTGTGGCTGGCTGAAAGATGTTCTCCTTGCATGGCCTGCAGAGGGACTGCAGCGGCTTCTGTCCAGGGAGTCCTCTGCAGGCTTGGCTGGCCAAAGCCAGATTTATTGTTATTATTATTTGATGATTGCATAGTATTTGCTCATTGTAGGAACTTTAGAAAAGATGAAAAATTATTAAGAAAAATAAAAGTTGTCTATAAAATAAAAACAGTATTAGGGACTTTGTGGAAGAAGAAATGGGAAACATTCCAGATTTTTATATAGGCATTGGTTATATAGTTATACGGTTTATATAGACATTGGTTACTACATAGGCATACATATTTTCCAAAACCAGCCAAGGTACTGTTAAGGTTTGTGTCCTTCATTGTATGTAAAGTTTATAGAAAAATCAAAATAACCATTGGACTTGCAAAAGTGATGTGCATTATAAATTATTTAGAGGTAAGTGCATAGATTCCTGCAAGTTACTTTAAAGTGTATAAAAAATCAGGTGGCTTGATTATGGATAGATATGTTATCAACCAAATATAGTAAACCATTAATGGTAGGATCCAGATGGTGGATACATGAGTGTTTGCGATAATAGTCTTTCAACTTTGCTGTAGCTCTGAAAATGTGCATGACTGTTTCAGAGAGCAATCCATATTTAAAGCTCAAACTTAACTACTATTTACATTTGAGTACACATCATCTTCTTTCATTTTAGTTTCTAGGAATACATAATTGCACATCATGAAGGTCTTACTTCATGCAGATTTCTTTTCATATTTTTTACTCAGTAGTGTATCTTACTTTTATCATAAAAGTTTTGGATAATTTTTAAGTTAAGGCATCCTTTATATGCAGTAAAATTCACACTTTCAAGTGTATAATTCCATGTACTTGATGGCTGTATTTTGCAAACACAACTACCAAGATATAGACTATTATTCTAGACTACTTCTTCATGCTCCCCACATCTTAGCCCTGGAAACTACTGATCTGTATTTCAGAATGGAAATAAAATAGAATCATATAGTACAATGTGTAGTCTTTTGACTCTGGCTTCTTTATTCCATGCTTTATTCACATTGCATATCCTAGCAGTTTGTTCTTTTTCTAAACTAATAAAGTTGCATTATAAGAATGTACATTTATGAAATTTTATGTTCAGGAAAGCTCGTGTATTATAACTTGTTTTATTTATGTATTTCTTATTACTTCAATATTTACAATATTTTTTGCTATTATGAATATCTTGTAGTGAAGATCGTCATGTCTAATTTTCATTTTTTTTCTTTGAGGTAGATTCCTAGGAAAGGAATTGCTAAATCAAATGTAATATTTTAAAACCCTGAAACATTTTTAGTCATTAAAATGTTTTTCTTGTTTTTTTTTTTTTTTGGAATGGCTCAGAAAAGTCTGGACTTAGAACTCTCCCACTGTTTCTAACTGTCTCTCCTGCTTTTTTTTTCTGCTGTCATTACTATAGAACTGACTGATATTCCAGTGTAGTCAGTGAGCTTGCAAATTCTAAATCATGGAGACCAATCAGGAAGTTTCTCTCTTTTTGGTGAAGATCTTAGAAGAACTGGACAGTAAGCAAAATACTGTTTCCTATCAAGACCTGTGCAAGTCACTCTGTGCTCAGTTTGATCTGTCTCAGCTTGCCAAACTGAGAAGCGTGCTTTTCTACACAGCATGTCTCGACCCCAACTTTCCAGCCACTTTATTCAAAGACAAGATGAAATGCTCTGTAAATAATCAGCAGTCAAAGAAGATCATGGTGGCAGCAGATATCGTGACAATTTTCAACCTGATCCAAATGAATGGAGGCACTGCCAAGGAGAAGCTACCCACAAGTTGCCCCAAGGTACGCAAGAAGGAGGCATCCTTTGAATCTTGCAGGTCGGACACCGAGGTGTGCAATCCGACAGTCTGTGAGCCTATGAACTGTGAGCTAGGTGAGAGGCCCTTCAGCCGAGGCTACCCCACCAGGCAATCATCCAAATGCCGGAAGAGGGACTGTAAGGAATGTCCACAGTTTGTCCCTGCCTCTGAGCCCAACTTCCTCTTGGGTGTCAGCAAAGAGGTGAAAAACCGGGCAGCATCTCTGGACAGGCTACAAGCCCTGTCCCCATATTCTGTGGCCAGCCCCCAGCCCTGTGAGATGCAGAGGACCTATTTCCCCATGAATATTGAGAATGAGTCCATTTCAGATCAGGACTCACTGTCTATCAGCCAAGGTATCAAGGAGACCTTCATCTCCAGCGAGGAACCATTTGTGGTTCAGTCCTGTGTTCAGAAAAGGAACATCTTCAAAGAAGAGTTCCACAATCTCATGACTGTATCCCCCAGTTTTGTTGGTCCCCCTAACAAAGCTGAGGGGAATCATGGGGAGACCCAGAGTCAGAAGGAGCTCCACAAGCCACCCTTCTTTAACCACAGCTTTGAGATGCCTTACCACAATCAGTACCTGAATCCAGTGTATTCCCCAATTCCTGACAAAAGGCGGGCAAAGCATGAAAGCTTAGATGACCTTCAAGCCTCTACCTATTTTGGACCCACCCCAGTAATGGGAACACAAGATGCTAGGCGCTGTCCAGGAAGGTCCAGTAAACAGATTCCGTGGCCCGCCAAAAGCTGGAGCCTAAATGCGGAGGAAGTGCCTGACTTTGAACGGTCCTTTTTCAATAGAAATCCCTCTGAGGAGAAGCTACGCTATCCGAATTCTGGCAGCCAGACCCCCAATTTCTCAGGCCCAGACAGGCATCCAGCTTACCTGGTGCCGAAGGATCAACAGAAGGTTCTTCCTGCTGGCTATGCAGTGAAACCGAATGGACTCAAATCTAAAGAGCTCTCATCCCCTGTTGACCTAGAGAAGCACGAAGCAGCCAAAAAGTTTAAAGAGAAAAGCATCAGCTGCACCAGTGGGCAGCACAGTTCAGACACCAGCAGTGTGGGTACCCAGACAGAGCAGCATGTGCTGGAGGCCCCAAAATGTAAGGACTTGTGTACTCTGGGTCAGGCCAAATACAGTGACAGACATGCCATGAAGCACTCAGATGATGACTCGGAAATTGTCAGCGACGACATCAGTGACATTTTCCGGTTTCTTGATGACATGAGCATCAATGGCTCCACAGGAGTGATACAGTCATCCTGCTACAACAGCACTGGCTCCTTGTCTCAGCTTCATAAGTCAGACTGTGACAGTTCCCCAGAGCATAACCTCCCCCAAATCACCAACGGAGCCTCCAGCAGCAAGGGAGACAAGTGTAACCGGCCTGAAAATGTCCACCATTCTGAAGAAGAGTTGAAGACCAGCGTGTGCAAACTGGTTCTCAGGATCGGTGAGATTGAGCGGAAGCTGGAATCGCTGTCAGGGGTCCGTGAGGAAATCTCCCAGGTCCTTGGAAAGCTCAATAAACTGGACCAGAAAATACAGCAGCCGGAAAAAGTGAATGTGCAGATTGATTTGAATTCCTTGACCAGTGAGGCACCTTCTGATGACAGTGCCTCTCCGAGGGTCTTCCGTGCACACAGTGGCTCCCACGGGCCCAAACTGGAGAACAGCCCCGACTGGTGCTGCTCCGACGCCAGCGGAAGCAATAGTGAAAGCCTGCGTGTCAAGGCCTTAAAGAAAAGTCTCTTTACCAGGCCATCTTCCAGGTCCCTGACTGAGGAGAACAGTGCCACAGAGTCCAAAATTGCCAGCATCTCCAACTCTCCCAGAGACTGGCGAACCATCACTTATACCAACCGCATGAGCCTCAACGAAGAGGAGATCAAAGATGTGGGCCCGAGCGATAACAAAGACTGGCACCGGAAATCTAAGGAGGTAATGGAAATTTAAGTTCTCGTGATTGTTCTCAGCATTGCCACAGCTTCAGACATTCCATGCTGGTAGCTGTGCATTGCTGGTTCCCCTTCCAGAATTGGCAGGCTCTGCGCATTAGAACAGAGAGGGCAACACGGGCAGGCTGTTTGTTCTGCCAAGGTGCCAGTCAGTTGGGTGGAGCTCACGCTGTGCTCCTGCCGACAGTAAACAGGGCGGTTGGGATCTTGGACAGGTGGTGTGAGAAGGATTTCGTGAAAGGGGGAGCGCATCAAGGCGGGCAAGCATCTCCAAGGTTACCTTCCCGTCCTTGCTGAAGTAGTGGGATCTGCACCAGGCAAGCAAGGGAAGTGGCTTGCCAGTGTCCTTGCTGCTAGCTCTCTTGTTGAATTTTGTTGACAAGACCAAATGCTACTTTCGAAAATATGAGTCTTTTCACTGTAAGATAAATAGTTGACTACTAAGAATAAGGAAACAACATCATTGTTCCACCATGGAAAAACAGCCAATCAGAAACAGTCTTTTTCTCCTCTTTAGTTGTCTCTTCTTCGTATGTAATAGGTGTTCCACACTTCTCATGTGAGTGTTATTTTTGGCCATTTGTCACAGTCCTCCCTCCACCAGCACTGGAATCCCTGTAGGCATGTGTCCAAATGCTTCCCTTTTCTCTATTGCAGCGAAGGGACCTGTTCCAGGGGGCGTGCATTTGATCTCTCCCTCTAGAGGGGTTTCAGTGTCTATGCCAGACTGATACACTTTCAGACTGCAGCTTGTCTTCATGCCATTCTCTGCTTCTATGAGGCTATGACCTTTCCTCCCAGGGACTCTGAGGACTGGACTGTCAGGGGAGGGAGGTAGTAGGATGGGCTTCAAGGGTGCTGAGCCAAAGAAGATGTGAGGTATGGGTTTCCCAAGTGATGTCAAGAAGGACAAATTTGCAAAAAATGGCTTTGAATTCAAGGTCCAGAATGAGGGGAAAGGAAAATGAAGGGACATTATTTTTCCTGATTCCAAAGAGCCCCTTGTGTCCCATGGTGCTCTTTCCCCTAAACTGCTTGCTACAGACACAAGGTTAAGGCTAGATTTCTGGAGCACAGGGTCCTATATAACGTTAAAAAATGGCCATTAGAGGACTCACATGTTTAGGTCCTTTGTAGTATTACCAAACCAAAGTGAACCAGCCTGACCTCCACTCATCTGTGAAGTGCCAATACTTTACCAAACAGCAGGACTAGCTGCAACCTTAGATACTATCTCCTTGGAAAGCCCCATCAAACTGCTACTGTTTGAAGTCATCCGTCTGAACTGTGTGGCTATTTTCATTTTGTGACTTTTCTTCTTGGCATTTGTCACCTCTTGCTGGTGATCCTTGTTGAGCTAACCAGCTTTGGTCACTGTTTCAGCTTTGGTCCAGTGTCAGAAATTGCTGAAGGCCAGATCCTCCGAATGTCTTGTCACCATGCCTAGGTCAAAATCCTCTTCTTTAAGATTAGATGTTCTATTCTTTTGTAGCAAGTGTTTCTTCTTTGTTACTGCTGTGGGGGCTGGCCACCACCCCAGCATTTCCCCAGCTGACGAGCTTCCCAGCAGCTATGGCTCATATATGCCCAGTCTATCTTCAGCTTCTACATATTTACTTTTTTTGATGTCTCTTTTATCTCTGTCTCATTTGCTTTTTGGCATCCTCTATTCCAGCCTTCATATCCTACCTGGGGCCTGGGGACCCACCCTCCACTTCCTACCTTATCTCATGGGCTACTTCTGTCTTTGTTTCCCTAAAACTGCCATCTACAGGTGTGCAGTGTCTTTTGTTTCAAAATCCCCTGCAGATCTTCTTCGCTTCAGCAAAAAAATCTTTAAGTTCTTACCCAGGCTTTTGAATTTTTTGCTTAGAGGTGTGTGTGTGTGTGTGTTCATGCACATGTGGAGGTCAGAGGATAACATGTAAGAATTGATTCTTTTTGTCTACCATGTTAGTTCCTAGGGATCGAACTTCAGACATCAGGCTTGTTGGCAAATGCCTTTACCCATTGAGCCTGAATTTCACATACTTCTTTCTTTCTTTTTTTTTTTTTTTGCTGCTCAGACACATTTATTAATGCCACATTGTAAATGATACTTAGATAAGTGTACAGCGATGTTCCATGTTCCCATCTAACACAGCTTGCTTAAGTTTAGCCAACAGGATTCATCTTGAGTGGACTCAGGGAGCAGTTAGTGATGACCATGGGCAGGTGCAGGACTGGAGCCTTTCAAAGCTTTGCTTCTTTTATCAGCACTCCTGATTTTATAAAGGATGAAGGTAATCAACCCCATTCCTACCCAAATTTCCTGGTAAACCTGGGTATAGTAGGGTTTCATGGGGACCCAGACATTCTTAATAAGGCTTTGAAGCATCTCAGCGGGACCAAGGCCACAGGCCACACCAGATTTCCACAAGCCTGGGAAAGGTCACCGAGCACGCAGGTGCTGCGCGGGGCCAGCCGGGAAAGCGGAAGGAGCGGAGGCTCCAGGAGCCGGCTGCCGGGCCTTCTGCCCACATACTTCTTTCTGATCAAACTGTTGTATTTTATCCCAAAGCCTGTTCTGCCTTGATGAGTACACTTGTATTTCCTCAAGAATGCTATGGTCATCCACTGAGTCACCTAATTAGCAAACACTTTAGTAATTCTTTATTTATTTATTTATTTATTTTTGATTTTTATTGAGATCTACATTTTTCTCTGCTCCCCTCCCTGCCTCTCCCCTCCCTTTCAGCCCTTTCCCAAGGTCCCCATGCTCCAATTTACTCAGGAGATCTTGTTTTTTCCTACTTCCCATGTAGATTAGATCTATGCCAGACCTCGTTATATGATCAAACATAATTCATACATCAAGATTGTCCAACTTGCTTCCTCTGTGCTTAGAATAAAGTGAGAATGACTGATGCTGATCTGTGCATTCTTAGGCCTCTGGGTTCTGTGCACCCCTCAAGGCCTCCTCGTTCACACCTATCTTGACATGTCTACAGAGATTGTTGCCCATTTCTTACCTCTAGCTTTCAGTTCTTGATGTACTGGGCAAAAACATTTACTGAAACATAGATTATGCGTATACATACTGACTGCCATCTTAGAGTATAAACTCATCTGTAGTAGGAACAAGCCTGGGCCTCAATAAGATGTTCTTAGAAGTGTGAAATGGTTCAAACCCTGGCTCTGTCATTTCCTAGCTGTGCAGCACAGAGTCTCCCTCTTAGCCTCTCTCACATGATCTTGCACATCCACAGTGGGGAGGTTTTCAGTTGTGATGCTGAAATGTTAATGAGAAGATGCTATGAAGTGCTGCAGCCTAGCACCAGGCAGAGAGGTGGATAGGCAGCCAGCCCAATGGCTACCACAGGTTATCATCATGGGAATTTCTGCCATCCCCAGCTTTGTGCAAGATCTGCTTACATTAGAACTGGGGAATGAGATGTGAGCAGAATAAATAAAGCCAATGGAGCCTCTTAGAAAATCCGTGGCTTTGAAGAATTAGAAAATAAGAATGAAGCCCATGTTACTTGATTTACCTCTTCCTCTGTGAGTAGCCTCCAATGGTTTTGAATAGCTGAGCTCCGTCACTTCTGGGCATGAGCCAGTGGATCGGGTGTGCTGGTATGTGCTTTTAGCCCACATTCAGATGTATGATACACACACTCACAGCCATGCACATGTGCTCATCATGTGTTCACTTGTCACATGACCTCCCCTCATGCTCTTCTTTTCCTTTTCCCATTATTTCATATGGAATGCTTTGCTTTCTTTCTCATCCCCTAGGGCCGTATCATTGATTTCTATCCTTTGGACAAGTCCTGGTGGAGTGTCCTATTTATTAGTACCATTTTGCTGGGGCCAGGATTAAAAGACAAACAAGCTATTCCCCTGCCTTGGCGAAGCTCAGTTCAGTGGAGGAGGCAGGCTGGCAGATAAGCGGTTACAGTTTAGTGTGGCAAGCTCTAGCTGAAGGGTCTGTACGCAACCCTCCCAGATCACAGAGATAAACCCCACCCCATCTGTGAGGGAGTACTAGCTGGAGGGCCATCCATGTGAAAAACCAGTGGCCTCCAGGTGGATGTTAAAAAGATCAGAGGCCCTGCTCTTACAGGCTCACTGAGAATAGAACAGCCTGTGATGTGTCTCAAGGCCTGTGGACATAAGCCCTTGACATCGAGCCCTTTCAGACACTCCCACCTCCACGCTGCTGCCCAAGCTGCTCCTTTATCTTTAGTGCTGTACAGATTCCTTTGAAAGGCCCACGTGCCAGCATGGACAGTCACTAGAGACTCTCCACGTGGGATTTCCAGCTTGGCTTCTGTCTCCCAAGGCAGGCTGTCAGCAGAACTTTCAAGCAATTCCCTGCGGAATGGCCTGTGTCTTTCACTCATTGAGTCTCAGTATAAAGCAGGACAGAAAAGAAGGGTCATTCACATATGAGAGCCAATCAAAGACTCCAAAACTAGTTGATTAGGTTTAAAACCCTACTCCGCTGTGTGTTCTCAGACAAATAATTGAGTCTTTCTGAGCTCCATTATCTGACTGTACAAGAGGAGTCAATTGTGGTAAGGATGGTGTAAGGATCAGGTCATAGGAACATCTCTAGATGTGGGAGCATCTGTTCTTCCTAGTACTGTCAGGATCAGAAGCTCTCTTTAGAGAATCTCTCCCCAAATAGGCAGACTTTGTATGGGTTCACAAGTAAACTCATGTTGCTGTCTGGGTGTCTACTAGGATCTCATTGATAAAAAGTTGTCTGGCTGCTCAAAGGTACTGTGAGACCTGATGGCATCTCTGTGGCTTTTCTGGATGTTTCTGTGCTTCTCTGCAGGCAGATCGGCAGTATGACATTCCCCCACAGCACCGACTGCCCAAGCAGCCCAAAGATGGCTTCCTGGTAGAGCAAGTATTCAGTCCACATCCTTATCCCGCCTCCCTCAAGGCCCACGTGAAGAGCAACCCCCTGTATACAGACATGCGGCTGACTGGGCTGGCCGAGGTTAAGCGGGGCCAGCCTTCTTGGACCATAGAGGAGTATGCTCGGAACTCTGGTGACAAGGGCAAGTTGACAGCCCTGGACCTGCAGGTGAGCCTCATTGTTTCTGGGTGGGAGGAGCCCAGCCATGGGCTGTGTGAATGACTTAAATCTGGCCACTCCCTCAACCTTCAAACTCCTTGGGTCCGTGCAGTAGCATTCTGAAAGTTAATAAATCAGAGAGCAGAGTGGTCTTTTTGTTGTTGTTTTAAATTTTAAACAGGGGGGTTTATACCTTGCAGTTTTGTTTCTAAGTATTTAGGAATGAGGGTGCTTGCTTTATGTATATGTTGGCCATCTGATTTGCTAATGATGCATTTAAAATCAAGTGCAAATTCTAATCTTTGCTCACAAGACCTGAGCCAAACTGTTTAATGAAACACAAGCTGATTTCTCCTTCCATATGTAGCACGTGGGATAAGCATGTTTGTGGGAGCCAAGCTATGGATTATGTTTCCATACGGAGCCGCCCCAGGTAAGAGCCATTCCTGGAAGGTCTATGAATGCCATTATGGCTAGACGGCATGCTTTTTTGTTCACCCACCACAGGGCTGGGTTTTGGTTGCACTTTTATTTTGGTGGGCAGCTCTAAGCAATTCCGTTCACAGCACGTCTGTCTGTTTCCACACCCCTGCGAAAGAATCATTGTGGCCACCCGTGGGCTAAACTGTGTGGAGAGAGAGGCCATAGCACCAAAGGAATGCACTATCTCCAGACAGCCTGTGCACTTGAAGCATGGCTGGTGAGAGCTGCCTCTAGGCCCACGATGGCAAAGCTCTTACACCATGGCCTTTCTCTAAACAAAGATGGTGTGGGAGGTACAGCATGTGGCAGAGAAAAGGCAACAGGTTTGAACAGCACCAGGACTTAATCCAAAGCTTCTTAACAACACTTTGTGACTTGGAGCACTTATTTCACCTGCATTAGCTGTGATCCTATCACCTGTGAAACATGCATAAAAATATTGCCCTTAATATGGCATTGCTGTGAGAACTGGAAATAATACACATAAAGAACCTGGCACTGATTGACATTGAGAGGGTGGCACTCAGGAGTTGGTAGAGGATGCTGCAGTCAGTCAGTGTACATGGTACTTTTCAAATCCATCTCTTAGTTCCAGGCATAGTTTCCTGTGAGACAGGCATTGCTCTGATCATCTCCAGTTTAAAAACCAGGAAACAATGGAGGCAGGAAGCTCAGTGGGTTGGCCCAGGTCAGACAGGTCTGGATCTATACTGGACCATTGGACAATAAGTCTCCTTCCTGTTCTTCCTCTTCTCTTTCCTCTATAGCATCTCCCTTTGCTATTGCCAGGAGTTTAACAGAACTTAATCTCAAACAAAAGGATTACAATCACATGTGTATATCTGGGAACTTAAATGGTAGCAATTCAAGCAAGTTCAGGAACACTCTAACTCTCCCTCGCCCCTCCTACTCATGTAATAATGTTCCCATGCATGCCACATGCCACTTGTCACTTTGGGCTGCTCTCTTCCCTGTTATCTTCCTGATAATAATTAGGCTAGATTATGACTTGAGTCTCCCACAAGCAGACATCTGTGCAACTTTGCTATATACATGGTCCCCCTTGATCAGCGTGCCTAGGTTATCATAACCTACCAGCCAGAAAACACTCAGAATTAGAAATAGCCCAATAGGTTGTAATAACCAATATTTCACCATGCCCTGGAAGTGACCTTGAAAACAGATTTTGAAAGTTTAGGGAGAAAGAGCAAGAGTGGAGGGATTTTGCATTTACGAACACATGCAGTTTGGATGTGCCAGTGTTTTAAAGGACAAACATAAGATTAGCATACAAGACAAACAGACATTTGGGCTACAGAGCTTTAGGTAACTCTGCTTAACAACAGAAGGTCAGAGTATCCAACAGCATACAGGGATAGAGCTCACTGCCCAGTGATGCGTTGACAGAAAAACAGGGCAGACAATGGGGCAGGTGGAGCAGAGTCACCAGCTTATCTGTTTGTGTTGCTTTGCAGAGATTCAAGTGCTGTTCCAGGGTAGCTTTGGAACAGGTTTCTTGGGGCCCGTTTTTGTTCATATATAAATGCATTAATGATACCCACTGAGGGGGTAGGCGCTGGTGTAGGCCTGGCTTTATTTTCATCAACTGGCAGGCCTAATTACAAGTGACTATGTGTGCGGTGTCCCTGGGAATCTGGGTATTACCTCTTTGTGCTGTGGTGCCATTACGGCTTGATGTTATTGAAAAAAAAAACTAATTAAAATAGTTTATTTAACAGGCAGACTCTTAGCCCATAACAAAGTGCAGATAGCTGTGAAAGGAGGCTGATTGCCTTGTTCTGAAATGGAGGGACCAAAGCCCCAAATCTGCTGCTCCCTTTGTGTGCTGCTTTTCTCCTGGGCCAGCCCTGGGAAATCGGGGGAAGAGCAGCTTATTTTGGCCATAATGACCAGAGTTTGTCTTCAAGGTTATAGGGCAGGGAAGGCTGTTAGTCTAGCCTTCCACCCAAACCTAATCTTCATGGGCGCATCATTCACATGACAGGTCAGTGTTCCAACGAAACAGGCCCATCTTTGGATCCCTCTCTTCCTTATTGAATGCGCATTCATCTACTGAAGGATTTTCATGCCAGGGAGAGCAAGTGGGGCCCAACTGTGTCTATGGAGAGCAGAGCTCATGTGTGTGTGCATGTGTGTGTGTGTGTGTGTGTGTGTATGTATGTATGTGTGTGTGCGTGCGTGTGCATGAAAGTCTGTGTGTATGAATGTGTTGGTATGTATACACATGCATATGAATCATGTGTGCATGTTGCACATATGCATGAACATGTGAAAGCCTGTGTTTGTACATGTGTGTATTTGCGTGCATGTGTATGGGGGGCACTATGGTTTCACGTAGCAGTGCTTAGTCGTTGCAGAGATGTTTAGATCAGTTCCGGGGAGAGGCTTCTCGATTCCAGCAGTGGACACTAGGCCCTAGGAGTTTCTTACAAGGATATTTACAGGCTTGCCCCACATCAAGAACATAAGCATCTGGTTTATATTAGGGATATCATGGGTGGTCAGCACTGCCTTCTGCCCTTCTATATGGCTTGCAAAATTTATAAGCTGTGTTGAAGCCAGCCATGCTAAGTTCTTTTCTCCTGCCACTGTACCATGTTGTCTAGCCTGCCTATGCTACCCACTGCAGCACCAGAGTGGCTCCAGATGATCTGTGAATGACTACTCTGATAACCTTGCTTTTGGCCATCAAAGTTGGCATTTCACACAGTCTTTACATGTCATCAACTATTGTCTTCATTTGATTTACTTAAATTATTTCAAAATAGAAAAATCATTCAGAGTTGGAGGACTGTACAGATCCCAATGGCCAGCCGGAACTGGCCTGCAGACCACAGTCTGTGGACCCCTCCCTCAAATATATGGTAGTTATCAACAGGAGGGATGAAATCTTCTGATTGAATGGTAGTGAGTTGTCAGCACTCTGCAGGAAGCAGATGGCATGCCCAAAGGGATGATGGGAAGAGCTTCTGGGAAAGAGGAGTGTTCACTGTGGTGTGAGCAGGTTAAGGGCCAGCAATGGTCAGTGAAACACCCAGAGAGAGCAGACTGAAGAGAGAGAGGAGCTGTTGCATTTCTTGGGACTGAAGGTCCAAGGACAGAAAGCTGTGCAAGTTAGAGTCTGGTGGGTGCCTAGCTGTTGGCAGGCTGGAACCCAGCAGGAAGAACCCTGGGAGAACCACCGCTCTACCGTGCTCTCCTCTTGTTCCTTTTGACTGATCACACACTGTGGTGCAGAGCAAGGTGCGGAAGGAACTATCTCTAGATACGATGGGAAACGCTGAGCATGTTTTAGAGTCATGGCTACTCCACCAACAGTGTGCCACCGTTGAGGTTTCTCAGTCCTTTAGGCCCGGGATTTGCTTTTGTTTTTAATCCTGTGTGTGTAACTTTAATGCGCTCTTGTTTATAAAACATAAACAGTCTAAGAAGCCTTCTCACAATAGGTGTTGGGTTGTGATTTAGAGATTTAGGTGGCCTTGCTTGGGACTGTAATGTGTTGTTGCTTTTTTGATGTTGCATTATTAAATGCTTACCATAAAACAAGACTATAGCTCTGCTTCATGGAAATAGATTTTAGCCATCGTTGTGTAATGGAGTCCATGGGAAATGTAGGTTGAATATGATACTTCCTCTGCAGACAATGCATTAATCTTCAGTAGGCATTTGCTGTAGAAGCTGACTTTGGGGGAATGTGTCACTTAGTCTAGAATTATCAGCAACACAGGCCCAGGGTGGGGATAGTTGGCCATGGGTCTGCAGTCCTTTACTTTGAACAGTGTTCTAAACTGCTCATGCAAATGCTTGCAATGGAAATATTTTACATTTTGATTGAGCTAGAGGTGCCTTTGAGTTTTCGTAGAAGCTCTGAGAAATGAGCTGACTAGAAATGATAGAATAATCTTGCTTACAGAAGATTCTGGTAGAGATTGTTTTTCAATGACTTTTCCTGCTTCCCTTTGAGTGGAGCTAACTACTCTTGGTCACAAGCCCTTAAAGTTGAGTCCTGTCTCGGCCATTTTGCTGATTTAGACAGAGATGACCTATGAGTTTTGTGTCAGTTTTAGTGAGGGAGGAGCCAGTGCAGTCCATGATGTACAGATGGGTCCCTAGAAGTCATTCACTGGCATAGGCCTGGTGGGAAAGCATCTTATGCTGCTGTTATTGCTAGCTACCACCTGCAGATAACTTTTAAATGTTCCAGGAGTGGAAATCGTCAGGATGTCTTGGACCTGGTCTCAAGCATTAACTGTATTTCTAACATCTCTTTACTTTTAGACTCAAGAATCTTTAAACCCAAACAACTTAGAATACTGGATGGAAGATATTTATACTCCAGGCTATGATTCATTGCTAAAACGAAAAGAAGCTGAATTCAGACGAGCCAAGGTCTGCAAGATTGCTGCTCTCATCACTGCGGCTGCATGCACCGTCATTCTTGTCATTGTTGTGCCTATCTGCACGATGAAGTCCTGAACCTGTGGACCCAACATTACATGCAGTTCACAACTTCCACTGTTTTCTTCTGGATTTCTAAAGCTCACCTCAGTGTGGCTATTTGTTGAAATAGAGAAAAAAAAATCTCAGATGCTTTTCTACAGGGCTGAAGGTTATCTTCAGAGAGTATATCCTCTAGAAAGAAGTCTACCTAGCTGTTAAGCTTAGCTGTAGTCAGACTCTGATATATTTTCAAAAGTACAATACCTTTTCCCACATAATAAAGGCCATGAGTTATCCGTAAATAAAAATTGTATTCCAAGCAAGGAAAAAAAAGGAAGACTAATTGGCTTCTTTCATTTTGATGATGATTCATAGTGGGCATTAAGTTATGCAGAACAGATCCAATACCTGCTCTTTGGAGGATCTGATGGTGACACAAAGATGAAAAAACAACAGGGGTGGGATCACTTTCCTTAACACTCTAAGATTATTGCTGGTGAAGTAACTGGATGTGTCCACCAAGAATGTGGCTTCTATTCGGTTATCAAGGGCTACCGACTTCCTCCTTGCCCTTCTGCCAGTGCCAGTGTAGAACATCTGAATTCCTGCAGTTCTTCATAGCGATATTCTGATCCCTCTTCTTGGGCCCAGGTAACAAGGAGCTGTACTTCCACACTGAGCATGATATACAGTGTTCTTTTTTTGCACAATGGGCCAAGATACTCAGAGTAGGCCACACATCTGTTGTCCCCATCATGATGTGGGGAAGCTTTCCTGCTGGGGTATGTTAAACATCTGAAGGTCACTGACAGCCCAAGGGATGTCCTGTTCTTGCTCTGGCGTGTGGCTCTGTTCCTTGATTTTCTAACTCTTGGTGGTACCCGATGCTCTACTTTGAAGAGTTTGGAACTTGTCCTTGTGCCTTGAAGAGCAGAGACAATGGTGACACTTTGATATTCTAACTTTGAACCATGGTTTCCGTCCATCACTGGTACCAACCATTTTCAATGACTTTTAAAAGAATGTTTATTTGATAATCTGATAAAGGCACTAAGGTCTCCTCAACTACAACATCTACTCCAGAGTTTTGAATATTTGTCAGCAGTGCAAAGAAAAAAGAATCTATTTAATCATCTATCTATCTATCTATCTATCTATCTATCTATCTATCTATCTATCTACATGTCTAAGTATCTAATTTTTATTTATTGTCTTCTCTGCTAAGTAAATTGAGAGCAAGACTTTTCCAAATATACAAGAAGCTGTTGCAATTTTATTAGAATTTGATCTATGTTTCCACCTGATTGGTGCTTTGACTATAATTGGCAGAAAGGCTCCTTATCAACATCTATGTCTAATGTCTTACAACAACCTAAAGAAAAATGATTGACAGAGTCTAGAAACCTTAAATTGATTTAATAACAAACTGGCATAGACACATTGTGGTGGTAAAGTATAATCACTTTGGAAAATATGTACACTTTCTGCGAGGGGAATCTGAGATGCCTTCTAATTTCTAAAGCAATAGGAGTCCAGCATCCATTCTAAATAATTCCAGATGATGCTGAGCTTGCTGCATTGGATCCTGTTGTCACTAGTGAAGAGTAGACAATGCACTTTATGATGCTAACAGATGACGGATGGATTAGAGGTCTTCATGATATCTATTTCTATTGATATGTTATGTTTACTAATGGATCTTCAATGAGGTGAATGAAACTTAAGCCTTAGAATGGAGTAGTAGGACTTGGCATTGAAAATGAATACATACACACATATACATATATGCATGCATAAATACATATCTGTTGTCAGAATTTTAGTCTTTTGGTGCTCTGTTTTGGATTGGGTACTTCAAATAAGATTGTCTTTTTCACTCCAAAGAGGAAACCAGATTACATCCTTTGGAGTCCCTTCTTCCACCTTCTTGTGAACAATGACTCTGTACCACATTCTGATGTCACCATTTTTCCCCACAACACAAATTAAACTGTCAAAGAGTCAGAGATAGCAGCTTCAGCTTTCAACTTCTTGATCTGTGACTTTAGAGCAGCAGAGATGTAATCTCCTAGGATAATAAAAATCTTGTCAACCTTGGCATTGGTAGCACACACCTTTAGTCCCAGCATTCGGGAGGCAAAGGCAGGTGGGTCTCTGTGAGTTCAAGGCCATCCTGGTCTACAGAGTGAGTTCCAGTATGACTGTCTCCAAAGCTACACAGAGAAACCCTGCCTCGAATTTTTTTTTTGTCAAATCCCAACCCAACTCGTCCATTTGACAGATGGGATTATGGAGGTCAGATGTCACTCCCTCTATGAAACCACTGATATAATGAAGCCAATCACACTTCATCCACTGACAGTGCCCTAGGACAAATCTATTTCTAATGGGCCCTATGTGGGTCATGTGCCTAGTTACCTAGGGAGGGCATGACTATAAACATAAGTCAAGCATAGAGGTGGAATACTCTATAGAATTTTCTAGTACCTTTTTTATTTCTGGGGAGGTAACTGAAGAAATCTAATCTTGTTCTAAGTCCAGTAGAAGTCCAACTCAATGTCGTCACATAATGAAAGCATCTAGACCTGATAATAATCCAGGAGTCAGATCATGAAGGGGAAAGTGAAGGAGGTTTTCTCTGGAAAGTGGCCATCCTCAGTCAGATAGTACTGAGGCTGCCATTGAAGGACCACGCCTTTGTCATATCTATGAGCTCATGAAAGCCTAGAATCTTAGAATTCATAAAAGATTATGTTTATAATTATATCTCTTTCTCTTTGACCCCAAACTTGCTTTTCTTAGATCCCAGACTCACTCTAGCTCCCCCAGCCACTCAGTTTTCATAATGAAGTAAAATAAATTACTTGACAGAAAAGTATGCATCCCTTGGTATAATATGTTCCCCTCCTCTCCTGTTGCAATGCCCCCTCCCAAGGTGAAGGTGACTGACTGGCCTCTGTACTGAGTGTCATCTTCTTTCGCTCTATAATTTTTATAGAAAGTATATACTTTGTACCCACATGTTAAGTCACTTCATGTTACAAATTCATTTCATTTTTGTTGTTTTTTCTTTTGCTTTTTAAATTTGTAACATTAATCAGATGACTTTACCATTGAAGGGATTATTTTGCAATCAAATATCTCTATACACTGATGGAATTTAGAATAATTTTATCCTTTTTACTAATCTGAATTTGTTTTGAACACAGCCTTGCAGAAAAGCAATCACCAATCAAAAGAACTTTTCAACTCTCTGCTATCAGGCATTTTATTCTAGCATTTCCTTGTTTAAACTACTGATACAATGAAGCCAATCACACATCATCTGCTGTCAGCTCATCATAAATTACATGTTACTTTAGGGCATGCAGCCATGTGAATAATGCATTGCAAGGCTAGCTTAATAGATATGATAAAAACAATCAGTGTTCTGAATATCTGTACTATTATTGCCATTGTCTTAATTCCTTGTGACACTTTATTTGTTTATATTATTGCACAAAACCCCTCTGCTAACGGTTTAATGGTATGAGAATTTATAAATGTTGGAATTCAACATGCTTCGTATTATTAATATAACCAACCTACAAGAATATTGTGATCAATTGTGTGAATACCAAATCATTATATACTGTATATTGTACTACAGAAATTTGTATTTTAAGGTAAAGATTTGAGTAACTGTTGGTATAACTGAAGAGTATGAGATATTTATTAAGTAACAGCGAGAAATTCAACAACCTTCCTTATTTATGCCTTATGAACAACAGAGTGTGAAATGTAAGGCGCAGTTTTATGTGAAGACCCTAAAGAGATGGGTTTCCTTGAAGGCAGGGATTGTGTCTTTCTATGTTTGTTCTGTACAGCTCTCAGCACACTCTTGGTGCTTGATAAATGTTATATAATACCAATAACTAAGCACATTTTTAGATCTTTTTTCAAATGGCTCGTGTAAAATTTGGTTAATGTTGGTTTGAAGCTATCATGTAAAATCTGCCTCTCCAAATGTAATCCAAATAAATGGAAAATATGCAGTAACTTGTAATGAGATTTTATTTTATCCATAAATTATAGGGTTCAGGTTTATGAACATGTTACAAACTGTCCATATTTATTCTTTTCCCCAAAATGAATGATTCCAAAGTAAAAAATATGTGAGCAAACTAGTCCTCCTCCTGCTCCTAGTCCCACTAAAACCTTGCAGAAATATCACCATTAATCACTCAATTATGTTGTATGTTCAGAATATCTCCAGGTTCTTGCTGTTTCACAAACCTGCAAATACATCACCATTTATATATTCTTTCTGCTAATGAATGGCTATTCAGGTCCAACCTACAAGAGTACTGTGGTCAATGAGAATACCCAGTCAATACATGCTGTGTGTTATACTGCAGAAACTTTTATTTCAAGGCAGAAAGATGCAGATTGGTGCTCCTGGGGGAAGGACTTGGGGTTATGAATATTCTTGATGCACCCTTTCTGTAACATGTATTACTGATGGGTCATGAGGAATGCTTAAAGGTTAGGACAGAGTGCTGAAGACTTTCTAGATACAGTTCTGCAGATAAGTCCTATTCCTGGGTTTGTATGTGGAGGCTCAATGTCCACATCTTCCTGATAAGGTCTAGAGTCTATTCCATTCTATTGAGTGGCATATCACTATTTTGAAAATATTATTTCCAGTCTGGAGAGATGATTCAGTGGGTAAAATACTTGCTGTGTCATTGTTTTTAACTTTTTTCTGGAAAATGATTGGAACTGGAGATCATTGTGTTAAGTGAATGAAGCGAGACTCAGACAATTATCGCATTTTCTCTCATATGTGGATTCTTGACTTAAAATCATATGTGTGTGTGTGTGTGTGTGTGTGATGAAATTAGAAAGGTGATCAAGAGAGGAGGAGAACACCTTATGGAAGGGGGAAGAAGAGTTAATAGACTACTTGTGACATGGAAGTAGGCATGGAAGCCTGAGGACATGAACTCAGATTCCCAGAGCTGATGGAAAACTGCACATGGTAGAAAGCTTATGCAATCAGTCCCACTCCCCCTATAGTGAGATGGGAGATAGAGACAGGTGAATCCCTGAACGTATAGCCTGGTGTATACAGCACAGTGGTAAACAAAGACCCATACCTCATACAAGGTAGAAGATTACATATTCCTCTACACTTTTCATGTAACCTGTCACATCCTATGCACAATTCCAAAGATCTTCCTTTCTTTGCAGTAGAGTGTTTTTTTGTTTTGTTTTTTTTTTCTTATTCTGATCCTTTCCTTCACTGGCTCACATGAAGACAGCTTCTGGTCTTCCATTTACCCAGAAGTCTTTCTTTATGATTATACCCAGTTGCTTGTTGAGCTGTGTTCCATTTTTGATTTACAGGAATTGATTCTGTATTGCGTCCACTAATTCCTTTATAGATAACACAGAAAAATACTATTTTCCATTCCGTGAACTATGCTTTTTAACTGTCTCGATGATATCTTTTTGTGAATAGAAGTGCTTAGAAATTTAGAATTTCTTCTTTTTTTTCCACATTTAATTTTTTATTATTGCATTATAAATAGTACCATTCAAAATTTCCACCTCCTCCGCTCCTCCCATTTCCCTCCCGCTTCCCCACTCCCCCTCCCCTTTTCCC